>JAGFMF010011802.1:3402449-3477304 GCA_019455555.1 Galemys pyrenaicus | reverse complement strand
TCCCTGGCCGGCAGCAGGGATCGAACTCATGCTGCAAGTGGCTGCGGTTTGCTTCATAGTGCGCTGCTTAACCCACTGCGCCACCAGGGGAGGCCCAGTATACAACTATTAAAATGGCTAAAATAAAATCCAGACCATACCAAACACTGGTGAGGATGCAGAGCAATTAGAACTCTCACTCTGCTGGTGGGAATGCAAAATGGCACAGCCACTCTGATAAACTATATGGCTGTTTCTTATAAACATATACTTCCCATATGACCAGCAAGTGCCACTGGAAATTTAACCTAGAGAAATAAAATCTATGTTCATACAAAAGACTATACACATATATTCATAGCACCTTTATCTGTAATAGCCAAAAATTGGAAACAACCCAAATGTTCCTCAATGGATGAACTGTAGCACATCTATATGGTGGAATACCAAAAGGGAAGAAATTACTGGCGCATGCAACAACAAAGATGGATCTCAGATATACTAGGTGAGTGAAAGAAGTTGGTCTCATAAGTTTATAACAGTGACTAAATCTTTGCAAAGATTTAGCTACAAGGTATAAGCAATACAAGAATGTTCATCTGAGAGTTATTAAAATATTTGTTATAGTAACAATTAGAAGCAACACAAGTACTAAACATTGGAACTGACTTGCAACATATATCTTAAAAAGTCTTAAAAAGAACAGATTAATAGTGAACAAAAATTATGGATGAGGGGCGACAGCATAAAGGAGTTTTTTGGGGTGATGGAACTGTTCTGTTTCCTCACTGGGGCAGTGGTTACATGAATCTATACATATTTATAGCACAGACTACAACAGAAAAAAAGGTCAATTTCAATTTTATTATTGAAAAAATTGGAATAATATATGTTTAGAGTGATACTGATCATAGTATTCCTAAAGTTTGTTTGTAAATACCAATAAAGTTGCACATTAAATACCAAAATTTTATCAATATAAAAATTCACTATGAAAAAAAATCAATAGAAATTTTTAAAAACTTCATTTATAATTCTTGACAAAACTACAGAAAAACATTTTGGAATATTTTACTCCAAACTTTTCCCTACACAAATCTTTATATACATAAGAATATGTATATTTATATCAAAACAGGCTTATACTTGATACAGTTTTACAATTTATGCACTTAATGCATTAGTAATTCTTTCATATTTCAATATTCATTTTTACACTTTTTAGATGAGGGAAGATTACCCCAGTAATCTACACAATAATTGTGTGTAGATGTATGTTGCAAGTTACATAAGTCAGTTCCAATGTCTTATAGTTACTATAATTGCTACTATAACAAATATTTTAATAACTCTCAGATGAACATTCTTGTATTGTTTATACCTTGTAGCTAAATCTTTGCAAACACTCATCACTGAACTCCAGAAAAGTTATCCAAATGTACTTTACCAGCAGTTTCCCTAATTGAGTATTTTCAGACTTTCTCTATTAGATTCAGACTTTCTCTATTCTCCTTCTCCTTTGTGGTTTTTCTAAATTGGTATCTTTGCTTTCCAAAGACTACTTAATCCAGTCAGTCATTTTTGATGACTGATACATTGATCCTATTTTTTTTCTTCATTTTTATTTTTATACATTCTTGCTGTTCCCATCTTTGCCCTATCATTTGTTGTATTATTTATATTTCCTTTGCCTCACTTTCAAATAATTTTATTATTATAAATCTTAAAGTAATATTTTTTTTATCCTAAAACTAGATACCTAAATTTAGGGTTTTTTTCCCCTACAAACGAAAATGAGTTCTTACTGGAAATATCTATAATGTACATTATTATATTTCTTTTTAAAAAGGTTATTTTCTAAGGCTTATAGGTTTAAAAACAGATTAAGAGGAAGAATTAAGACATGTACTCTACTTTTTTTTCACTGTTCATTGATGTTAATTTATTCTCTGATTTTTCCTTAGGTTTCACAGTGAACAGCAGCTTGGCCGTGTCAGTTATTTTTGTTTTCTCAAAGTGCTCTAGCTTCTAGAGAGTTCTCCACTGTCTCTTGGCATTTATTACTGCACAAGAGAAATTTGATGCAAACCTGGTGTATGTTTGTAAAATGGTCTTTTCTTGTATGACTTTTGTTTGTTTGACAGAGAAATTTCACTGGTATACCTAGATGTGAGGTTTTTTGCTTCTTTGATCAAAATTTCCATTGCTCATTTTTACTTCAAATGTTTCTCTATCTTTTCTATTCATGCTGTAAAGAGTGAATTAGGATTTTTTTCCAATTTCTGATTGTGAGCTTATTTCATTGGGAGTCATATCTGGTTCATTCTTTAAAATGAACCAGGTTTATTCTTCATATATGCTTGTAATTTTTTTCTATTGGCTCATCCTTAAAAAATCCAAACTTCCCCTTTCCACCTATCCCTACCACCCCCACAGACCAACAAGAACAAAAAGCAAAGGAGGATTATCTAAACATAGCTAGTATTGGGAACTGATATAGTATCTGTCAATAATAAAACAAATAGTAACTATAAAGAAGTTTGAGAAATTGAAGTAAATTATGTAATTAAATATTATGAGCTAATTGAATTTTCTAGTTGTATATATGTTAAAATAATTCTCCATCACAGATACTAAGGAAAAAATTACACACTAAGAACACTAATCTTTATAATGGGAGAAGTTTCAGATAATGAGGATTGCACGGATCTCAGAACAACTCATTCACAGAAAAGTACAGATGTGATCAAGTTTTTGTTTTCTTAGTCTTTCTTTCTAAGATGTCTGGGCTGTTCATGAAGAGTAAGGAAGGATTTTGAATTACAGAGACCTGAAAAGTAAGGAGTTTCCAACTGAAAATGGTCATCTAGTCAATTAATCATTTCTAATGTCCCAGATGCTTAAAATGTATCAAAGTAAAGGTTCTGTACAAGTATACCTAAACCAGGTAAGACAGTGATGGGCAGTAGGGGTGCTAAGGTAGTCAGAGAAAAGGGTTTAATATTGAGACTCAGTAGTTTATCTCATTATTGATTTCTGTCTAAAATATTTTTGGCTAAGGAAAAATAATAAAAGTATAAAATAACATTTGATGAGGTAATTATTGTAAATTAGTTATAGCTTATAAGGAAATGTAAACCTGCTATCATCTGCTAGGCCTACTGAATGGGACTAATAATAGGCAATGGAGCATGTGCTACAGGGAGAGGAGACTTGAGAGACAGGGGCAATCTGTCAGGTTAGTCAGAGATGACCAGAAAGGGTACCATCTAGTAGAATTTCTAAATAAGGACAAATTTCTTCAAACTTTAACTGCTAAATTACATATTATATTCCGTTTAAAATGTAGAACTGGTGGCCTAGGGGTTAAGTCTCAGCACTACAACCACTATGGCTTGAGTTTGATCCCTGCCAGGAAGGCAACCCACATGGCACAGCAGACCTCTCCTGCCTTGCCCGCTGCTCCTCTCAGCAGTGTATTTCAGTAGATCTGCCTGTTCTGCTCCCCACTCTGTCTTTGGTGGATCTTCTCACCACCCTGTACCTCTGACCTACACTGCAGTTCTTCTAAGCAAAAAAAAAAAAAAAAAAAAGTAGAACTTTTCTCTGCTAAGAGTTACATAAGGTTATATATATTTTTAACCATGAAAAGTTTCAAACACTCATTTATTAGGTGGTTTGAGAACAATGTCAGTGAATTACTGATTACTAATTCTGGAATTTTCTCCCTTAACAGTGAACATACATGAATTTTCACAAAATTATCATGAATTTTGCATTTATCTGTCAAGAGGATAGGAGACCTTTAAGCCCAGAAATCTACTTAACTTCCTTGAGGGTATTTTGGTCTCTCATGTAAATATACATTTTATAAGCCTATTCAACAAGCATTTTTTTATTAAGCAATCAATCAAACCCAGTTATAAGCCCTTGCTCTAACATTAAGTTTAAGAATTAAAATTTTGTGAGATGTGAGAATATATCTATAATAGAGTATGTCAAACCTGTCAGATTTTCTTTTATTTTTATCAAAAGTGGGTTCAGTTGTCAGCAGAACTACATATGTATTTGAACATATATATCAATTTATTACAATGATATGATTCTGGTTTTTTTTCAGATGATATATTATATTAAAAACTACTCCCTTCCTCAGCATTGTGCTGTTAAGATATTCAAGTTATTTTGTGATACCCTCTAAAGAAAAAAACTTTTTGAAGTGAGGGAGCACATTTTGCTACACTTACTTTTTCCAAATATATCTTATTTAGGTATTTTTGTTTCCAAAGTAGATTTCAGTGTAAGTCAGTGGTTTGTCTTTTTTTTTTTTTTTCTGTTAAAGATTGATTTATTTATGTATACAAGATCTGGGGTACAAGCAAGAGTTGCTGGAGGTGAGAGGATTCACCAGAGACAGATCGGGGAGAAGAACAGGCAGATAGAGTAAAATACACTGCTGAGGGGAGCAGCGGGGCGAGACAGGAGAGGTCTGCTGCCCCATGTGGGTCCCCTCCCTGTCCAGGATGGAACTTACGCTGCTGTACCACCAGGGAGGCCCCAGGTGGTTTGTCTTAAAAAAAAAAAAAAACTAACTAAATTCTTGGCTTTATTTGGATTTCACCAGCTTTTCTGCTAACATTCTTTTTGTATTTTCAAATTCAGTCCAATTACGTACTTTTCATGTGTTCATGCCTCAACATCTTCGAATTTGAAAAAACTTAGTATGAGTATTTTTTTAGTTTAAAATACAGTTACTTCATCTCATGTCCCCTCTCCCCCCAGCTATACGAATTACATAATCAACACATAACATTGTGTTAAGGTATATGACATGATTTCATTTATGTATATATTGCAGGTGATTACAGTTGTTAACATCCATCAGCTCACATAAAATTACAATTTTTTCTTCTGATGAGAACTTTTATCAGTGGTTTGTCTTGATTTAAATCAAATTCATCAGGAAATTAATTTGTCTATGATTATTCAGATTATAAAAGACAGGCTCTTAGTTTTATTTTTCCTTTCCATGAATTTGTCCATTTGAGCCACGGAAGATGACATTTTATCACAAAGTGATGGATGAAATTTTTCCATATGAAATTTGACAGAGAGGTCAAAAAATCAGGACTGCATTAATTATCTGTTGTAATGGTTTAAAAGGAAATGTTGAAAAAAATAGACAGCGATGTAAATGTTTAAACAAAAACTAGAATTGGCTGATAATGTCAGTGGGAGGGAAACAAGGATCATTCTTTTCTGAGTATCCACTTGCTTGAGTATTTGCTCTTGTGCTCAAATATGAGACAAATTGAGGAAGGAAATCTCTAATCATTCCTGAACCAAGTTTTTCTCCTTCTCACTGTAGCTCATGGAAAACCACTTCATTCCTGGAAAACCACATTTCTATTGTACTATAATTTGATATATGGTTCTAACCTTAGAGCTAATTCCTGCATCTGTATATGATGATTTGCAGTATTATCCAAAACCTGACCACTTCTTATCATTTCTGCCATTGTGACCTTGGCACAAGCCATGAGCATCTACTGCCTGAGTTATTCTAATAGTTTCCTAAGTAGTAGCTTTCTTGCCCCTTTGTATTCAGTAAGTGGCTATGTTTTTAAACATAACCCAGATTTCATTAGTCCTCTATCTAAAATCCTCAAATATGATTTTGCAGCTCTCTCAGAGTAAAAGCCAAAATGCCTTACAATTCAGCAAATTCATGTATGATCCAGCTTCTTTCTTTATTTATCTCTCTTAGTAACTAGTGTGGCTTTTTCTACATGTCTCCTTGTTCTTCCTTGAAAGATCAGTTTCCTCTATGTGCTGTTCCCTCTGCTAAGAATGTTCTTCCCTCAGGTATCCACAGTGACTCACTCCCTTGTCTCCTTCTGATATCTCTGCTCAAGTATTCCCTTGTTAGAGAGATCTCCCTTTGGTAGCCTAATTTAAAAAAGCAAATTCCCATATCTCCAGCATTCCTTACCCTTCTTATCCGCCTTTTTTCCCCCCTATAACCCTTATATTGTACATTCTGTGTTTTTCTGTTTCTCCCTAATTGAAATGTCAGTTCCATGTTTGTTTTCAAACATGTGGGATTATTGAATAAACGAATGAATGAATAAACCCTATTTACCTTTCCACCCTCTAGTTAAATGCTTCTGTAAGCTGTCAAATCCTGCACATCAATGTATAGGTGAGGTATTTTTGGCATGACTTACTAAGAGGTAGACATCGCCCAGTAATATTTAAAATCGAGTTCAGTAGACTTTACAAACACCATGGCTTGTGCCACCAAGGTCACAATGGCAGAAATGATAAGAAGTGGTCAGGTAGGTTCTGGATTATACTGCAAATCATCATATACAGATGCAGGAATTAGCTCTAAGGTTAGAACCATATATCAAATTATAGTACAATAGAAATGTGGTTTTCCAGGAATGAAGTGGTTTTCCATGAGCTACAGTGAGAAGGAGAAAAACTTGGTTCAGGAATGATTAGAGATTTCCTTCCTCAATTTGTCTCATATTTGAGCACAAGAGCAAATACTCAAGCAAGTGGATACTCAGAAAAGAATGATCCTTGTATGTTTCAAGTCCATCTAATTGCAGGAAAATTCAGCCTGGGTCAAGACATTGATCCATGACATTGTTTGCAGTTACCATTTCCAAACATGGGTGACATATTACACAGAAACAGTTACTTGGCTCCCTCCTATGGTCTATGTCATTTTCTACAATTTTCAGGTCTCTATATTTGGAAGTCTTAGTTTTCTGATAGTCATCTAATTCTCACCACCTTGAAGTACCTCCATCACATCACTTTTTTATATTGTTCTTGTACATGCCTTTTCCCTTAACTCCAAGGGCCTCAAAGGCAAAGACAATGTTCTCATTCATCTTAATTCCTTTAGCACTTAGAATATTGCCTGGAATGTAGTAGGCAACCAGCAAACTTTTGATAAATAACAAAAGTTTATTTGGCTGGTGGAACAGTGGATATTTTTTTGAATCAAAGTAGAACTAATCACCATTACACAAGTCAAAACATCTGAACTAAGGATGTCTTTAATTCAAATCTTGGCTCAGGTACTCAGTTCAGTAATTGTGTTTCAGTTAGTCTGCTTTCTGGCTAGCAACATCCCCATAAAACTATGGTGAGGATCAAAGGTGGAAGGCATATGAACACTATTCCATGTTCCTTCAAATAAAGATAAGTGTCCTTCACTTAAACTGCTATCTGTATAAAAGGAATATTCAAGAAACTGTTCATTCTTTATATGTTAAGTGTAAAATAACTATAATTATATATAGTTGTAAATATATAAAAACAAATATAATAACTATGTGTTTTGCAATTTCTGCTGGAAATTCCGAAGATTAAACATAAAAAAAATCACCAAAATTAAATTGGGAGCTATCAGGTTTTCAATTTTATGTGTATCAATGAAGAAACTCCATTGAACACTAATGTCCACATGAAAGTCTACACTTTATACTGTTCTCACTTTTAAAATAAACTTTCAAGCTGTTAAGAATATTTTAGTATGTGTGTATGTATGTATGTATGTATGTATAACTCATCTTTAAGAAAACATTTTTATAGCATCAAATATTTAAAGACAGGAATCAGGTTAAATGTGTCCTATGAATTATTTCTCCTTACCATTTAAAAACATGACTTCAAGGGGTAATTCAAATGTTGGACTTCCTGCAAATAGATGCTTTTTAACCTTAATTACGGTAGTTACATTGAAGGAGATATTTAGTAATAACTGGTGATTATTACTGAACTGTAATAATAACTGGTGAGTAGCGCTCTGAACAGGGGATTTGAAAAAAATAATATGTTGAAGAAAGGGAGAAAATTCAGGAGATTTGGGTATCAATTATACCTGACACTGGTTAATTCAGTCATAACATTTTAAGGAAAAATGATAATGGTCTCAATGATCATATAGACTACTGAGGCTGGATGGTCTCTGAGCAGCATTTTATGGCATCATAGACTTGGTTGTGTGGCTACAAATCAACCTTCTATGATGCCCTGCTGACTGTCAAAGGCTTCTTTAAAGAGCTGAAAACTAACTTTTATTTTCATTTGGAAAATATTTTTCTTCATCAGTTTTATAATATATTGCTATTTCAAATATCATGAGTTATTATTAAAGTTGCTTATTAGAACTATAACACTTGCAGTCTTAAGACAAAACTTTAGCGATTTCTGAGCAGGAGTTATACAGACAACTGAAGATATCAGTAAGTGAGCTTTTTCCATGCAAAATCATAAAAAATAGCATTATTTTAATTTTGAGACCTTTGCTTAACCTTACAATGTCTCCGTTTTCTCCTTAGGAAAATTGGAGTAGTAAGTAGCATTCATTTCATTTGGTGATTGTGAGGATTAAATAAAAACTGACTCAATCACAAATATCTGCTGAGTATCAATGATATACTAAGTATACAAGCAGTGAATAGATGCACTCACCTCTCCTAGTAGGGAATGCATTTAGCACAGTGCTAAAAACAGAAGTATTCAATAACTATAGTTATCTTGGAAATGTCAGCTATATTTCAGAGAATGGGACTGTGTGCACACGTACTTTATAAAATTTTCAGTATAATATTTTTTTTTCCCTTTTATGTGGAAGATTCAGAATTGGGATTCTTTCTATAATCCAGATTCTCTTCCTTTGGAAGATACCAATGATGTAGGTTGACTTTAGTAGGCCTTAAGCCAGCTTTCCATCCTTCACATTTTAAAACTCTGGAATTTTGACCAAATTCTTTTATACAAGTAGTTAACAAATGAGGTATTTTCTACGTAGAGTTCAGGAAGGAGTCTTTCATTATAGCAAGAAGATGAGAGTACAATGCATCAGTTTTCATTACACATTCTCTTTGTACATGTAACTGGTCCTTGGTATGATGTGGCCATAGGGACATGTAAAGGTAAAAATAGAAGTTAATTGATCTCCTTAATTTATTAGAGGATAGGGAGACTACACTTACCCTTTATGAATGAGCAGAAAGGCCAATAGGTGGGAAGATGAAAGTAACAAAGAAGAGTGGAGGACAGTATTGTCAGAATCTAAGGTAAGCCAAATATATCTTTATAAAGAGGGAGGAGCAACAATTAAAGAGAAATTTAAAAAAATATATATATATATATAAAAGTAAGGAGTATTGACTTAGAAGCAGCTATGTGAGGAAGTGAGGAAGAGGTTGACCCTATCACTGAAGTATGTAGGTCAAGACAGAATGAGAGCAAACATTTGAGAGGGGTGTAGAGTACTATTTTCTGTGGAGGGCCAAGTTTTGAGAGAGACTGAAAGCATGTATGCAAGTGGCTGAAGAGTCCCAGTAACCTGGGACCAGAAAGACTGCTAAAGTGAGTCCCCATAAAGAGCTTCTGGGTGCTGGAAGAATTACAAGCCTCTTCAGAAGGAGTCAGTGGAGACCAAGTTTAATCAAGCACCAAGGGCAAAGGTGCGCAGTCTAGAAACACATCTATTTACCTGCCCTAAGGCCCCCTCCCCGAACCCAACAAAAAAAATAAAAGCTTCATAGTAGATCCTGGATATTTAGATGAAAGGGTGCTGCTTCCTTCTCTGAAGTCAGTCACAGCCCAACCTGATCTTAAAAACTTATATTCACTGTAGTTATTAATCCTCAAGGCCATTTTAGATAAAGAGTTTAACATACATTAGAGGCCAAAATTAAGAAGTTAAGCAGAATTAACTACAGATTTAATTCATAGCTGATTATATAACCTTTTACATATCATTCTTAACGACTCTGTACTACAGCTCTTATTTTAAAGAAACTGCTCGTGACAATGTCCAAGCCCCTTCTGTTATCACAGGCAAAGAAGATCATATTTTGTAAGAGCTTTTGGAAGAAAAGGAGTCAAAAACGTGCTATTAAACATAACCACCAAACTAGAAAATCCTGCCAAGAAAATTGTAACTGACAACCTAATGAACACAACAATAATATAAAAAAGTAATACAACTTAGAATTTATTATTTTGAAGTCTTAAATACTCAAAAATAAGTCCATAGTACCTTGAAATAAAGTCACCACTTCTATCTTTATACCTATCCTTGAGAACCATATTTAGTGTCACTAGGGAAGCAATACAAATTAAAACAGTAATATGTTTTCTCCTTAAATCTTAGAAGATTAATTATAGCGTTAAGAGCACGCTTAAACACTGCTGTCATGTGGATACATTGATATAATCTTTTAGAAGAGCAATTTGACAGTTTTTAATCCAGATATACGTGTACATATCCTTTAGCCACAAAATTCCATTCAGAATGAACCAGAGTACTCCTACATGCATACAGTTATATATGATGATGTTAACTGCATCATTGTTTTCTTAAAAAATAGGAAGTAATATGAATCTAAATGTACTGGTAGAGAACTGGCTGGGTAAATTCATACACCACATAAGAAAATAAAAGTTAGTCAATAGAAAGGGAGATCTGTTTAGACACATACACAAATAATTCAGTGGGGGAAAAAAATCAAATTATAGGACAGTCTGTAAGACAATGCCCCTACTCTTACATGTTTAAAGACTTTTAAAAAGTGACAATAATTATTTATATTATTTTTATGAAAAACATTTATGCCAAATACTCATATATTACTTTGTTCTAATTTGAAATTCACCTCAACAGAAAGGCATATTAATTTTTAAGGCAAAAGGTTATCAGTACGCTTGATATAAATAAAATCAGAAAAATATTTGTGTGCTTTTTTTCATGTCTTCAGGAAGCACAAATCAAAGGGAAAAGGTTTCTGCTTATTTTTCTAAAAATATATTTATAGTAAGTACTTATATATAGTCATCTGGCCTTTGAAATTCTGCTTAAACCTCAAAGTATTTACAGTGTGATGCAAAATGGTGTCCTAAAATGTAACATGCTTGGGCCTCCTTGGTAGCGCAGTGGGTTAAGTAACGCACTATGAAGCAAACAGCAGCCACTGCAGCACGAGTTCGATCCCTGCCGCTGGCCAGGGAGGGGACCCACATGGTGCAGCAGACCTCTCCTGCTGTGCCCGCTGCTCCCCTCAGCAGTGTACTTCAGTTGATCTTCCTGTTCTGCTCCCCACTCTCTGTGGTGAATCCTCTCACCCCCCCACACCTCTGGCCTGTACCCCAGTGCTTGTGTGCATAAATAAATAAATCTTAAAAAAAAATGTAACATGCTAAAAGCACCTGAGATGACTTCAAAGTTGCCTTTTTTTTTTAAAAAAAAATATAGAACAACCAAGATAAGCAAATTTAAAGTACTGGTGGTTTGTCCCTTTTGTCAAAGATGAGAGGCATGAAATCAGGCTTCATAAAGACCTGTAGGTGACTGCTAAGTGTGTGTATACTGTCATCAAAATATGCATAACTAGGTAAAACGTTTACTACATATTATTTATACAAACCTCTTTATTTCAACCTTTGCTTAGCAAGCATGTAAACCAAGACAAGCTAGCATGGGTTCCCAGTATTTGTTGATGCAGCCTCCTAACAAACCATTCAGCCGAACCCCCATCCCGAGTCACAGAGCACAGCTTCACGTGACTACTGGCTAATGGGACATGACTACCACTGCATACACCACAGGGTACATATTCTTTTAGGTGGGCTGACTGAGAGTTAAAACTCTCAGCACATTGCCCCCAAAAGCTGACAAATTAGTTATATGCAGGATACTCACATCAGCATAGTGGCCGATCATACCGCATCGGTCACATCGTTTCCGCCAGGAAGATCTTTCAAGACATCTGTGAGTAGAAGACATAGGCAAGGAACAGTCTAAGCAAAAGCGGGCAGGACAGGCATATTGGAGGTGTCCTCTCTCGGAGCAGAGGCAGCAGGGACGAACTTTCTATATGGCAGACAAACAGAAAATCTCTTCAGCAAGACACTTCAGTTTCAAATAGTAGAAAGTCAATTTTCCTTTTTCTGTATAATTCCATAAAAATTTATTTCCAGTTGAGATCTCAAAGAAGGTCAAGTATTAAGCATAATTATAAAATCAAAGAAACAACTTTAACACTGTTGTCTACATCCTCTGGTTGCTAAAGAGGCTTAGTGTGCGAGTGCTATCAGCGGGCATGTATTTCTTATGTCTTGTCTTGTAGGAACCCTAAGTAGAATGTGTCTAAGATTTTGGAAAAGCAGGAGGATGAGGATCTAGGAATTAAGTAACAAAAGGAACAGATACAGAAAGAGGCTGCTTTACCTGGAGAGCGAAGACATTGTGGGAACAGAGAACTGTCCCAACTATTTGAAAGAAAATAACTTGGGGAAGGGACAAGGCAATGAAAGAAATGTTTTTTAAGGGCTTACCAGCAAATGTCTAAGAGTTTGAGTTCTGCATTGCTACAGATTTGATGCAGTTATTTAAAATATTTTAATCCAATAAACACTTGTAAGTACCTAAAGTTATAATTTTCTTGATAATGAAAATAAGCCCACAATGAAACAAACCATCTCATTAAGTAGAAGATTTAGAAGTGAAAGGGGCCTCAGGAAACATCTGACTCAACCTGATTTTATAGACAAGAACAGAGGCACAGAAGGTGAAATATTTAGCTGAGGTCACACAACTAGTAATGGGAAGGTGAAATTAATTCCAGGTTTTCCTGATGCTAAATTAATTGTCTTTTTCCCTACTCCAGGCTGTGACCTATAAGAAAACTGACACATATATTACAAACGATTTGAATTTTAAGGTCATAGGGTTGCAACCTAAAGATTTTATTTGCAACAACATGGGAAGAAATAATACATATGTCACGTACTTGTGGAAAGGGGCAGTTCTTTGACAAATGGCCACATTTGTCACAATTCCTACAGGTAACGTTTTTGTTAGCTGAATAGTATCGGTGGGTCCATCTTCCAGATGATCTCTTATTACCTATCTGGGCCTAAAAGGAAAAAAAAAACCCCACAAATTAAAACATTATTTTATGAAAGCCATTTCTTTTTCTTTTTAAAAGACAACCAGAAAGTAAAGAGGCATCACATCTCAATAAGGCAAGGGATTAAATAACTATCTTCACTGTTCAATATAGAAGCCAGAAGCAGGGATGTCTGTGTTCTCTTGAAAGAAGTTAGAAGAGTTTAAAAGGGGTACCATGAAGATAACTCTACATTTTGTCTGCTCCTCCCCCCATTCTCATACTTTTCCATAAGGCTCCATATTTTATCTTTTTCTAATTCTGCTTCCAGATGAGTCGGGGCAATGAAATCCATCATTTAGACAATCTGGGGCCATTCAGAGTCAAAAACAATGCTGACTTCTATATCTGAATTTGTACCCTATTTTTCTGAATAAAACCTTGCTTAAATTTTAATTAGGGACTTTTTTTTGGTGATTTTGTTTTTATGAAGTTAGAAAACTCAACAGTTATCGAATACGTTCCTTCTTTTGAACAGCCAGGGCCACTACCTACAAACTATATCACAATTTCTAAGAGACAATGAGATCATTAATAAATACATAAATCAAAGGTCACTGTCTACATAGTAACCCAATTTTAGCTGTGCCATATTCTAGCCAAAATCTTTAGCTTGCAAGAGAATATTAGGAGAGCACATCATATAGAATATATAAAGCATATGTAAATGTTAACCATGCCTTTTTCTTGTTTGGTAGAATTCCATCTTTGAAAGAGTTTTTATCTTTTACTTTTATTCTGTTGAATTGAGGGGCTTCAAGTAGATACAATCCAATGATCTCTGAAAATTTTTCTTCTACCAAGTTGTAAAATTATTCTTTTTTAACCATCTGCCACAATTAAGGCTAATAATTGACAAACAGCTGCCACGTCCTAAATATAGACTAACCATTTCCTTACTTAAGAAGCAGTTCTTTCCGGTGTTGATCTTTAGCTGTATCAGGCAATTTGATCAGAGAAGACTCACCACAGAAGAGGAGAAACAGAGGAAAAGGGGACTAAATTACAATGGTAATTAACTGACTGACAAAAATCAAGGGTGAACTAAAGTTATAAAAAACTCATCACATATTAAAATCAAATTTTTTTCATATAAGATACTGAGACTATAACTATTTTGCACAAGTTTATTATGCCATCTTAATAAAGAAAAAAGACGGGGCCTCCCTGGTGGTGCAGTGGGTTAAGCAACACACTATGAAGCAAACCACAGCCACAGCAGCACTAGTTCGATCCCCGCTACCGGCCAGGGAGGGGACCCACATGGCATTGCAGACCTCTCCTGCCTTGCCCGCTGTTCCCCCCAGCAGTGTATTTCAGTCGACCTGCCTGTTCTGCTCCCTGCTCTCTCTCTGGTGAATCCTCTCACCTCCGTGACTCTGGCCTGTACCCCAACTCTTGTATGTATAAATAAATAAATTAAAAAAAAATAAATAAAGAAAAAAGACAAGTAATGAATCAAAGGAAATTATTAGCCTATAATTTGTAATTTCAGAAGTTTGATTTTTACCTCAACATCTTTATCACTGATGAACCAGTTCACATCATCTTCTCCTACAAAAAAAATAAAATGTTACTTAATTTTGATAGCTTTCAAGCACTTATAGATTGGCAATAAATTAGTATTGAAGTTGCACCCTAAAAATGTAGTGAGAAATGTAAATACTGAAAACTCTCATCATAGCTTCATTATTACTCATGTGAGCAAATACTTAACCTCAGTTTCCTTATCTGTCAAATGGAAATAACATTATTTGCCCTGTCTACCTAAAAATCACTGAGCATCAAATGAGACATGGGAAAGGTTCTGAAAACTATCAAACTATAAACAAACAAACAAAAAAAATCTGTGAAGGCACCAAAAACTCAACAGCAGATACAGGAAGAACTCTTATCTGATTAAAGTAGAGCTATGTGAGAGTCACCTTCTAAACACCCATCAGTCCCCACCACCCCAGATCTCTAGTTAGGAGAATGACTGAACTTGGGTATCAGGACATTTGGAAAAGACTGCTGTAACAGCATTCATCAGAAACTTCTATTCTCAAAGTCCTAAATCCTCCCTTTTAAGGTGGTATACAAACCTTTACCTTTGGCTATCTAGTGAGTTACTCATTACAGACTGCTCCCCTACTCTGGCTTTTCTCCTGTCAATCTCTACTGTCAATTAATTCACAGGTACCCACTTTAGGACACAAGTAGGTAGAGGAAAGATTTTCCCTTTCACTAATAGAACTGTGTCCACCAGCTTCACATTGTAGTTGATTTTCATTATAACATAAAAAGAATTGGACTCTGAACACCATCTCCCTGTTAGGGGTGGCAATTCAGCACTAGATTTTATAATATCAAAAATAACCAAACAGCAAAAAAGGAGGCCAAATAGCTAAAGCCATTGATTCATCTAAAAATACAACTGTTAAGACCTGGGGGAGGAGAAATTATATTTTTCTTTATCAGCTGTTTATTTCTCTTTGCACTGTCCCTTTGCAAACTTGTAAATGGTTGCTATTCCTTTGGTCCACGCATGGTCAAGGGGGAAGGGGCAGATATGACTAATGCAGAAGCTAAGGTGTCAACAAAGGACTGAAAGATTTTTTTTCTTAACCCAAAGCAAAGTTCAGATTTCCTCCTTCCTCCTACCTACTCCTCTTCTCTATCTCAAAAACACAAATCAAGCTTGGCTCTTTTCTTTGAAAGGAATTTTGAAGAGACATGAAGTAATCTACATTTTCCAAGGGCTACCAGGGTTAAGTGTTTGGACATATATTTTAAAATAAAATAGTTTTACTAAGAAAACCAAAAGGCTGCTTCACAAAAAGACTGATCCATAGGAAAGCAGAGATGCTGTGCTGATGATTATTTCCTTTGTAAAATTTGGAGGCTGCATCCATATATTAAGAGTGAAGAATACACTCTTAAATAGCAGCATTAAATAAATAGCATTAAATAGCAGCAGCTTCTATTCCTTCGTCATCACCAACCATGCTATTCTTTCATTCAAAGGACTCATCTAAGGAGCATGCTTTGCTGTAACTTTCAAAGCTGCCTTTTGTATCTCAATGTCCATTAATAATATTCAAAATGACCACTTAAAATCACCTTAATTATAAAACTGACTCAAATATTGTTCTTAAAAAAAAAACCCAAAACCAGTAAAATGCAAAATAGCAACTGTTCCCACCACCAACCCCCAACAAATTTATACAACAGAGAACAGTGAAAAAACAGGGAAGATTTGACAGAGGAAAAGTGACACAATTTTAACATTTCTGTAGAATTAAAAAATATTTTAGGTTATGTATAAACTCCTCTTCAACAAACTACAGTATATTCTTACTATAGATAATTTATCAACAGATACACAACATAGTTTTCAATTATAAGAGAAAATCAGACTTCTTAAGTGGTAAATGAAGCCAAGACATCAACCAGGAACACATGAGTCAATTCATGGCCCTTTCTTTGGTTTCAATTTGGAATTGCCCTAGTAAGGACAGCTGACTTCTTACAGTTATTTTTTTTAATCTATTATGTTTGCTTCTTACCACCAAATCCTAACCTAATGGTAGTTGTCTAAAGGCAACTTATTAGAATATTTGCAGGAAGCAAATATGCCACTTTGCACTGGGTATGGAACTTATACAAGCTGATGTTCTGCCTTAACCTTGTCTTAATTTTCTGTGTGGTGTTGGGCAGTTATTTACCCCCTCTGGGTCTATGTAATAACAGGTTAGGTTAATGGTATCCATGATACTTTTGAGCTCTAACTTTCTGGGGTTCTCTCAATTTTTTTCATTACTGGAATCAAATTCATTGTAACTCAGGTCTACATTACCTAAATCCTCCACTTCTTTGCAACTAACAGATTGTCCTGCCTTAAAGACAACTTCTTAGAGGGCCCAGGAGAACTCATCTTCCATATGGTCACTTCTCAATGCCATGCAATAGAAAATGGGATTGCCATTAACATTAAGGCTGCCCTAAAGATGCCTACTATTGGGCCTCCCTGGTGATGCGGAGAGTTTAGGGCCACACTGTGAAACATTAGCTGCACAGCAGCGTGACTTTGATCCCCGATCAGGGAAGGGACCCACATGGCATAGCAGACCTCTTCTTCCTCACCCGCTGCTCAGCAGTATATTTCGATTGATTTGCCTATTCTGTTCCCCACTCTGTCTCTGGTGAATCCTCTCACCGCCTGCGACTCTGGCCTGTACCCCAGCTCTTGCATGCATAAATGGATAAATCTTTAAAAAACAAAAGATGCCTACTATCAAATTTTAGCTGTTTATGGATTTGTCTTGCTGATATCCAGGACTATGATTCTTTTTAGACTTCAGAATTTTAATCAAAGCAAAAGCAAATAGATAATTCATAATTTTTTTATATTAACTAGGTTTAACAAACATGATTTGAGAGTTCATAATGAGCAAGGTGAGCTAGTCAACATGAGGTGATAAATGAAAAAAGTAGAGTAAGAGAAGGCCAAACAAATTGCTATGGTAAATTGAGAGAAAAAGAAGAGATTTAAGGGAATCTGAATTTAAGGGAGAAAGGGGAGACACAAGATTGTGTCATAAAGGAGACTTTGTTGAAATATAATTTATATATTATAAGATATACCCCCATGGAAAATACAATAGGATGCATGTTGACAAATGTACTCACCACACCTGTGTAACTACCACAAAAATCAAATGTAGAACATTTCCATCAACCCAAATGTTGCCCTGTGTATATCTGCAGTCAATTCTTGACCCTGAGAAACCACTGATTTGCTTTCTGTCACAATAGGTTGATTTTGCATGTTCTAGGACTGAACATAAATAGAATCATATTTGCGCACATTTTGTGTCTGGCTTCTTTCACTCTGAATATTTATAAGATTCATTCATATTACTGGGTAGAAGTAATTTGTTCCTTTCTTATTACTGAATAGTATTCCATTGAATCTAACAATTAAATAACTTGTTAAGGGTAAAATTTACCTACTTACTTCCTGATGAACATTTAGGTTGTTTCCAGTTTTGGCAATTATAAATAAAGAAGCAACAAACATTCTTGTAAAAGTCTTTCTTTTTAATTAATGTAAGGTGGGAAAACACCTAGGAATAAAATGACTGTATGTAATAAGTATACTATACTTACTTTACCATTACATTATACATTACCATTACATGAAGCCAGAAAATTTTTCAAAGTGGTTCCCATCAGTAATGTATGAGAGTTACAGTGGCTTCACAATCCTACCAATACTTGGAATTGACGGTCTTTTAAATTTCAGCCTCACATGGATGTGAAGCAGCATTGTGTTAGGATTGAGTGTCATAAAGGAAACTTTAATGACGCTAATGACAAGTGATTCTGAGCATCTTTTCATGTATTTATTTGCCATTCATATATCTTTCCAAAACTGTACAAATTTTTGGCCTAATTTTCAATTGGGCTGTTCTTTCTTTTTTTTGAGGGGGAGGGGGGCAGGGTTGTCTGTCATGTTTTTACTGAATTGTAAGAGTTCTTCATAAATTCTAAATACAGGTCTTTTTATTGTACATGTGATGGCATATACTTTGGGGTCTTTTTGTGGCTTGTTTTTTCATGTATTTTTAAACAGCATTATGAAAAGAGCATAAGTTTAAATACATTTAATAATGTTTCCCTCCATAGTTAGCTTTCTGTGTCCAAAGAAATTTGCTTATGTAAGATTACAAGTATTTTCTACTACAATTTGTTAGTTTTAGTTTTGTAAGGGTAAGGTCCCAGAGAAGCCTTGACCATAGGGCTGATTTTGCCCTGTGACTAAGACGTACCTTTGGGCCTTACCGGACATCTGAGGTGTTCAACGTTCTTTCCATTTGAGCTAGTAAGAACTCATTTAGGTTGTAGTGATTATTCAGCTTACAGCCAGTAGGTTTTTGTGCAGGTTTATACACATGCATGTGAAGACAGGCACTCAGGATCTTTGGTATTCATCATGGGCACTCTGACTTTTTCTCTCTAGTATATTGCCTCCAAATAGTCTCCATCCCATTAATTTTGGCCCACAGACACTTACTTTCTCACCTAGATTACTTTTGATTATCTCTTGGCTATAGTGTATTTTCTATTCCACTGTTACTAGAATAAAGATTCTACTTTAATGTAAACAATGTAAATACATTTGCTCAGAATGGTCCTTCTATGACAACAGAATAAATGTAAAACTCCTTGATGGGTCACATGATATCTTTCATAATTTGGCCCTTACTTATTTCTCTGTCTTCATCTTCCTGATTCTAAAGTTCTAGCTAAGGTCTACTAAGTATCCCAATGCATCCTGCTGTTCTCTGTAATTACACCTACCCACACATTCCACAGAACACAAACCACCCTGTTTCACCCACTGGGAATTGGGAGTTGGTCTTTAAGGCCCTAATCATGTTTTACTTCATCGAAGACTTCACTGAAGTCTTTTCTGATCATTAACAAAAGCAGAGATGATCTTCTCTACTTTATAACATCTGGGCTCTTATCCATACTATTTTCTATCATAGTATCTTGCAAACACCAAAGCATGATTGCTTAGTTACCATAACTACTCATGTTTACTGAATGACTGACTTAAATTATATTTTAATGTCTTTCTGGTGAAACTGTTTTCTCCCTCCCTTACAGTCTAAAAACAACCTATTTTTATCCCTCAGGCTATCATCACTCCTAAACCTTGTTTTCAGAACTATATTAATAAATACTTTATTTCCTTCACTACATTATTCTCTACAGACTAAGACCACATGTATTTTTATCTACCTATCCAGTTCTCATTACAATGTCTTGCACATTTTGATTTGTTTTGAAAAAAATTAAAAGGGAAAGTTTACATGCACTCTTGTGTAAGTAAAGACTGGGCTACATAAGTCAAAATAATCTCAGGGCATCTCACTGTACATATAAAAGTTTAAAAAGGCAATTCTCTACAACTAATAAATTCACAATTTCTGTAGTAAACAAATCTAGGGACTAATTTTTCTTTCTTACAAATAACTGTTACTAAAAAACGTCACGTGGCAGATACAGGATCCACATAAAATATAAGATAACTGGACCTTTACAGATATTCATGCCTGTACCTGGCCAGTGTTTATGAATTAAATATCACAAGGATGGAAGCCACCAGGTATTTACATTATATCCTTCCTTGAGTCTACATCTAGAGTACCAGATTTCCCCTTGGGATATTCTCATTTCTAATAAGCAACTGAACCGGCCAAAAATGAAGTTACTATTCCCACCTTCACCAGCAGCATCCGTTATTTCAACGGAAACTTTTGAAGTACACACAATGCCACATGTAAATCCCCAGAGGGTTTAGCCAGTATATTCACTTGCATTCTTCTCAAACTGTTCTTTATGTCTGCCATGGTTTCCTTTGCTAATACTTTCCCACTTAACATTGGTCACAAAACCATTTTAGTCATTACCAGTTTTACACAGTATAACTAACAATAAAATCAATCTTAACAAAATAATTTGCAATTTAGGCATCAAAGTTTTCATCTTATTTTAAATCACATTCAATTTACCAGAGACAATTTACATTTTGAAATGTGTGTAAAAGATAAATGGGGATTTAGCTTTTCTTTTTTTAGAGGCCGAGGAGGAAGAAGAAAGAGGAAATAAATACAGGTGCTTAACAGAGGGTTATGCAGAACTTTAGTGAAGTTATCACTCATATAAAATTTTATGTATTCCCAAAGAGACAGATACACAGACACAGTTCTTTCTCTTTCCCCATTCCCTCTGCTTCAAGGATTCAGTCAATGAACCACAGGGTTAAGAAATACTTATGTAGAAACAAGACTTCTCAGATTAAGTAACAACAACAGGAAAGTAGAAATTATCAGTAGAAACAGTCAATGCGGTGAGATATGGGAATTGTTTTTTCTTCTTTTAGAGATACCTACTATGATGCCTGTTTCCTACCTCTATCCCTCTAAAAAAACAAAGACAAAAAGGAAATATACCACAAGGGACTTAAATATTTGTAAAATGACAAGCATATGTAAACCATTTAAATTTACTCAAGAGGCTACTTAAAAAATATGTACTGTAAGTTTCTAGATAAAGATTTAAAGGCCATATTAAAAGGTGGTATCTACCTGCTGGGAAAATACACTAATCTGGAAATTGGAAATTTTTCAGTCTTCCTATTTTAATAAATCGTTGTCTCCTTCCTGAATCTTTTTCTTTTTTGTTACTATCATTAACTCTGTGCCAGCACATAGAACAAAATTAAAAGAAAAAAAGAAACATGGTTTCTGCTCACTCTTTTGGTGAGACATGTCACTTTTATTATCTCTCTCTTTTTTGGGGGGGGTCATATTTTCTTCAAACCTCTCTCCAGACCTTAAGGGCACATATATCTGAGTTTACATTTATAACTGCTTACAGAATATACCATAAATGTTTATTCTACACTCATTGCACATGTAATATAACCAATGCAAAACTTATCTTTACAACCCAAACATTTTCTTTTCTGTTGTTGACAACACTTCAAATTGTAGGTTTATTTTCATTTAGCAAATGCTTTACACTCATATTCAATCATGCCGGGTCTTTTAAACCTACAGCACATTCCTTGAAAATGTCTTCCCAAGCCACTGTTTTAGGTTTCTTCCAGTCATCATTTGCTCATCACCTCCAATCTTGGATTACGGTGGTATTTCTGTGCCTTCAACTTCATTTGAGGCACACCAGAATACATTTCTCTGCAAACTCACAATTTCATATTTTATTAATTTTTATTAGAGTAATACATGCATGTGGTTTAAAAAATCTGAATACCAAGAAATTGTATAACAAAATTTTATATAACATTTTTGCATAACAAAAATGAGCAGTTCTCTCTTCTCTACTCCAGTTCCTATTCTCCAGAAGCAACTACTTTCAACTTTAATAGCTATTTCTTTAGGTATTTATCTGCAAACTTCTAAATAAATGTTCATTTTGCTCCTAATGGCTTTCTCCATTTTAAACATTAACATTTAAATCTCAAATAAAGTAAAAGAAGGTTTAGTTATTTCAAATTCTATCTGAATTTCTTGTCCTTCCACCTTCTTCTAAGGTTAAATTAATACTTACTTTATGATGATGTAATAGTACATTGCTTCCTTTCTTACACAACTCTAATTTCTCTGTACTTAATACCAGTATAGTTGGCCTGAAAAGTCTTATTTGCACCCATGCCAGCTACTAGCACCTCATCTCTCGAAAAGGCCAAGTTTCACTCATCTCCATAGCTCCCATTTTAGGGCAACAGCTGTTCTTTATATGCCTGCTGATTACTTTTTCTTAGGATTATGAAACAGTATTTAAAGATATGGCATAAATAACATCACTAGGATCCCATCATGTATCTTAGATTTATGAAAGGTCTAATGAACTTACATAACAATTCTGAGAGATACAAATTTTATTCTATAAAAGAGGCCAATTTTCTTTTTGTTCTTTGGAATATTTCTAAGAAGGAACAAAAGTCATGTGCTAACATTTGTTTAAAAGAAAAAAGTAGAGATTGTGTTAGGTGTGAGTTACAACTTTATATGGCATGGACAGAATAAACTTCACTGACATTAAGTAAACAACTCAAAGATCAAGGAATTAGTGATGTAATTCTAGGGTAAGGGCATCCCAGGCAGTAAGTAAGAAGAGCCAAAGCAAAGTCCTTTGGCCTCCTTGGTGGCACAGCGGGTTGAGCGCCCCACTGTGAAGCATCACACTGTGGAGCGGTAGAGTTCGATCCACCGCCAGGGCGAGGACCCATATTGTGCAATGCACCTCTCCCGCATCACCCGCTGCTCCCTTCCGCAGCGACATTTCAGTCGATCTGCCTGTTCTGCTCCCTGCTCTGTCTTTGGTGAGTACTCACCTCCCACGATTCTGGCCTATACCCCAGGTCTTGTAAGCATGAATAAATAAATCTTTAAAAAAAAACAACAAGAACAACAAAGCAAAGTCCTTAAGGGAAGACTATCCCAGGTTTGTTTTACAGATGGGGATGGTGGAGTGAGTGGTGGGAGGGGCTGCGTGATTAAAGTAGAGTGAATGAGGTTAAGGTCAAAGAAATACAGGAGTACCAGTTTATGTAGGGCCTTGTTGACCTTATAAGGATTCGTGCTCTTTTTCTAAGTGAAATGGGAAGTCAATGGGGGGGGGGGGGATGTTCTGAGCAGAGGTGTGGCACAAACCGGAGGGGAGCAAGTACAGAGGCAGGGAAATCAGTTGGGTGGCTGTGCATTAATAACAAAAGATGGTGCTTCTTACCAGGATGTTATTAGAGGATGTGCTGAGAAGTGGGGAAATTCTGAGTAAATTCTGAAGATAGAGACAACAAGGTTTCCAGATAAACTGAATGAATGTAAGGGAACAGAATCAAGAATGACTCCTGGGTTTTTGAGCTGAGCAATTAAAAGGATAAAGTTATTGCAATGAAAAGCGTATTTTAGGGGAAAGATGAATTTAGTTTTGAACAGACTGTGTTATCTATTATATATTCTAATAAAGCTGTTGAGAAGGCTACTGGATACACTAATCTTAAGTTGAAGAAATAACTGAACTGGAAATCTGAACTAGTCAGGTGTGGCATGGAGAAGGTATTTAGAGTGGCACTGGGTGACAGCATTGAAGGACTGAGTATAGAGAGCAAAGAGAACAGGACTTAGAAGGAGTGTGCACTGAAGGAGGAGGAAACCTGGAAGGGCAAGTGCCTGTAAATGCGCTAGAGAAATGCATCAAAGATGTGTCGTCATTGATGAGAAATGCCACTGTTAGGTCAGGGTAAGACCAAGGCTGAAAACAGATCCTTAGATGCATGTGTGATCCTGATGAGAAACTAGATGAAGTGGAAAAGCAAAAACTTGATTGAACTGAAAAGAATAGAGAAAATTTTAAGGCAATTAAGTATCGACAACTGAGTACTCTGACCAGAAAGAAATATCCATTGTCTACAACTTTGTCCCCTATTACCTTAAAACTTCTACCTTATTCTATGGCATGAGATGACTTCTCAAGTGGAGGAGAATTTGGATACTGCATCAAAAACAATCCCTATAAACCACTTGGGTTTAATTTAGCTTTGCAAAGAAGACTGACAGAATTATCTTTAAATCTAAAACAAACATTTACCAGTGTACCTATAATAACTATTATTCAAAGTTGATATTGCCCTAGAGCAAGCAAGAAGTTATGGGGGATTATAAATTATTATATAATACTTTTGTGTTTGAAGGAAAACTAAGTTATAAAAACCCATCCTAGTCGATAAGTACGCCTTGTGTAAGTGTTCATCTTGATTTTTGAGTAAGTTAATATTAATGTGTAAAACCTTCAGACAAGGAAAACTGGTATAATAAAGACTTCTCCTTTTCAAATCCCTACTAACAGATCCTCTCAGAGAAAGAAAATCAAGATTGCTTTTGATGAATACAGAAGAAAAGTACAGTTTTATATATAAAGAGCTTATACTGTGTTGGGTACTATGTTAAGCACTTCACATAGCTTTTTAATGTAACTCATAATTCTATAGAGGCAGGTAATTATTTGCTTTCATTTCATAGATGAAACAAGATGAAGTCTATGTGAACTTTTAAATAATTTGTTTAAAGCCACAAAGTTTGCAAATAGCAGATTAGAGGCTCACTTCCAAACCATGCTCTTTGTCAATATATTACCTCCTTAAATTATTTTTATCAATAATCCTATTTTTCTCTAAAAATGCTTCTCCTCTCTATAATATTGTCATTATATAGCACATGACTATTACTAATGTAAAATTATTAAGTTTAAAATTACATTTTACTATTTTTAATACTATATTTTGATACGGATACTAATAACGGCATTATGTGAAGAGCAAAGTTGATCTGCTTAAAAATAATCTTGACTGAAGTTTCATAAAAATAATTTCCTCACTTTCTAGTTGTAGTTAACTTCACAGGAAGGGAGCAGGCAGGAACTATTTCCAACTTACTCTTCACTGTATTTCTATAATTTGGCATGGTGTCTATCTTGTAGTAGGCGCTCAATAAATATTATATTGAATTAATCATGGTAGTGGTTAGTTCTTTTATTTTATATAAGCAGCAACTAACGAGTATTTGTTAGATTCAAAGCTTCTTCAACTAATAGGGTAAATACAATTTTGATTTTAAAAAATTTACTGAAAAAAAAAAAATGGAGGCTCCCTTTAAAGGCTTATGTACTTTTTGGACAGACCTACTCACTCAGATCCTGCTTTGAACTCAAGTGCTACAAAATATTTACAGGACCAATATAGAAAAGTAAGGAGAAAGGCAAGGAATAGGAAAAAGAAAAAAGGACAAAGATAATAAGCAAAGTCAGAAAATATGAGAAGAAAAACAGAAATTTTCTCCAGCTGTTAAGGTATGACTAACAAGAGAAAAGTGATTTTTAAAACAGCATTTTAAAGCAGAGATAGTTTATAAATTGTACAAGTAAACACTGGCTATAAATTTAGACTTAGGTTCTTCCAAACATACTAAGTTTGTATTAGTCATTTTATTTCTCTAGATTTCATTTCTCATTTGTGAGATCCCCACATGATTTTTAATATAAATTCCTATTTCATCCCTCAAGGACCAACTCAAATGGTACTTGCTTCAGACAAATATTTTCTGTCAGTCCACAGATAGAAAACAGTCAGCTTGGCTTCAACTGTCTTACAAAATCTCTAACACTCCCATCCACACCAGAATGTATACACTCCAGACACTTTTGATAACAAAAGCTTCAAATAACAAAGGAAGGCCTTTTAAAAAAAATTAAATCCTAAACTTGCAAATTGAAATATTAATTAGCATCATATATGAAATATTTGTTAGAAACACAAACAGTTCATGCCCCTGGGAATACACACTAACGTCCACCTCAGTAAAGGCTGTGACTCTACAATCCCATGCAGGATGCACTATTGAGGCCTACTGGGCAGGGTTAAAGCTGCAATTCAACAAGGCTCACAAGTCTTGAGGTTAAATACACATGAATTAAGGATGTTTAATCCAACCCAAGATACCATCTTTTCATATTTAAAGCAGCTTCCCTTAAACAGGAAAAATACAAAATACATGAGCTGCCCCCCTGACAGTAAAGCTCCCGCAGAGGTAACATAAAGGTCCATTTAAAAAAAATCATTTCAACTCATACTGTGCTTACTCTGATTTCAAGTACATAAAATATTTCCTGCTAAAACCAGAATATTTTATGGAGTAAAAAAAGCTGTAAAAACAAACAAAAAAAATTAACAAACTGAAAACTTGAACAAACACCACTATTTAATGTAGGACTAGCTACAAAAAATGTGAAAGGTATAGGGCTTTTTTGGTGTGTGCATCAATACCTATAAACCTGTATATACACTGAGGAAGAAAATAGTTAAACAGTTTCTACCTGTTTTTGTGTTCTCCCTTTCAGATATTGTTCCCCTAGAGTCTTGGCCTCTGTTGCTGTCTAACTTGAATTCACAAAACTCAATGGCTCATGGTTTTCAAAGCTTAGGGCTACGTCTGCAGAACAAAGTCGCTTTCTCTCTCTCTCTTTTTTTTGGTGGGTACAAGTATGGGGACCACAGGAACAGTTAAATTCATGGCA
The DNA here is from genome assembly GCA_019455555.1 of Galemys pyrenaicus. NCBI lineage: Eukaryota > Metazoa > Chordata > Mammalia > Eulipotyphla > Talpidae > Galemys > Galemys pyrenaicus. Next base: position 3,450,695 of record JAGFMF010011802.1, on the reverse strand, counting down.
TGGCTGGTCTACCACACAGTCGGGGGAATTCTTTAAATAGAGCCTGTCACTCTTTTGGCCCATCAATGGGATTTCCTTCTCAAACTGCTGATTCGTTCAGGTACACAACAGAGGAAATTTCAGTTAACCTTTGTTTCACCCCAGGGAAAAATCTGTCTTAAAGTATAAAATGAATAGATTTAAAAAAAAAAATAAGCAGCTCAGCCACAGGGCCATTCTCCCAGTGTTCACTGCAGCTTAAGTTAAACAGTAAAAAGGGACAGTAGAATGTTTTATTCCCAATGGAAAATTCAAGCACAATATAGAACTTGGGAATCTAGTAGGTCACAGTTTATTTTGATGACTAAACCAAATCCACTGTCCCTTCTGTTTAGTAAACTTGAAAATTCCCCTTCTGATAATTTTATATGAGTCAGACTATAATCTTACTACTACTACAATCTGATTGAGGAGTTTATAACAAAATGGCATCCTTAATTTTCTTTTAAAAAGTATTCAGGAATCTTTTCCAATAAAAGTAAAACACGAAATTAGAGTAATATGTGAGCGGGGACAAGAAGGGACAGGATATATCAGAGTCTTGTTAAATTCTCCCTGTTATTCATTTTAAAATAAAAATTCAATTGGGGAGGGACAAAATTAAGTATTCCACTTATTTGCTATAAAGTTCTCAAACAATGGGTGTATTGTAGAGGATATATATATATATATATATAATCTGGAACTAAGGCATATAAACACTTCTGGAATAGAAAAGACACTATTACCAGTTTTTTATATATATTATCATTTTAGAATTTCTACATATTGACTGTAAATCAGCCTTAAAATTACAGGAGGCATTTTGCCTATGGGATCAATATAATTTTCATGAAAGAAAAAGGTTAATGCCTTTCTGCTTACATTTTCTTGCCAACTTAAAAATTCTGTGTCAAAATACACATAACATAATATTTAGCACTGTGACCATTTTTAAGTGTATAGTTCAGAGGCATTAAGTACATTCATATTTTGTGGAACTATCACCATCAACTAGCAGAACTTTTTTCATCTTGCAAAATGAAAGTTCTACATTGATTAAATAATATTTCACCAACTGCAGAAACTGGAATGTATGATGCTTTATTAATAGAGCAGATAATGCTGACCTTATCTGATGCTGACGCTGACAGAACTACACTTTATTATGAAGAGAGTGGAAGCAAGATGCTTATCATGCTGCTTGCTCAAAAGGGTTAAAGAGAGGCTTGAAAGTTTGATGAAGCTGGAATCCTGGACTAAAGGAAGAAGCATACACTGGAATGTGGACAAAGTGGATGTCTTTATTAAAAAACATGACTTAAAGTGTAGAAAAATCAAAGAACATTCACCCATATTTGCATAGTTTAGTAATCAAGGAAGGTAATAATTCAACTCTGAGACAAGAGTTCTCTGGGTATCCTTAGTCTAGAACTAGAACCTGTCAGGTAAGTAAGTGGGTTATCAGGACATTATGCATACGAATACATAATGAATAGCTGAAATTGAAGCTATTGACAAAGTAGATTCCTACATCAGGGGTGGAATAGGACTGAAGGTAGATGAAATGAGTAAGTTGATGGTGGTGATGGAGAAGGGTGGTGGTATAGAAAGAGGGCTAAGCAAAAGGAAGAACCTGAGGACTTCCAGAAAGAACGATTCCAAAATGACTACAAATACTTATGCCAAGTTCTTAGGTAAAAACAGGAATACTAAATGCTGAACACATCACTACCCTCAAACAGGAAAGAGATCATTTAAAGAGATTACAAATAAAATGCTTATCTTATGTATGAAAGAGAAAGCAATTTCACCTTATAGTTTTCCTTTATAATAAAATGGTAAAAACCAAGGGATGCTAATTAACCAATTGCAGCAATTTGCTACACAAGCAGTAATAAGATAAAACTTAAAAACTTTAATTTAGTTTAATGTTATTTAATTTTTAAATATTGGGGGATTTTCCAGATCTTTGTTTTTTCCATTTAATTATCATTTTTTAAGGTTTTAATATCAAAATTCATCGAAGTTTATGTTGTGATCCAGCACATGGTCTATGATGTTGAATGTTTCAAATATGCTAGAAAGAACATAGATTCTACAATTATGGGGTTTTGTGTTCAAAATGTCCATTAAGTCAAATTAGGTAATAGTATTATTCTCTTCTTCTGGAACTTTAATGACACTAGGTCTTTCAATATTTATTGTTCAATGGATAACTGAGTCTGTTCTTTCAAACTTACTTTTAGAATATTTTTTCTTTCCACTTTTCAGATTTGGTTTTCAAATTCACCATCATATTTAATCTACTATTAAGTTTATTCAGTTAGCTTTTATTTCAGCTACTGTATCTTCCAGTTCTAGAATTTCCATCTAGTTCTCTTTTAGCTTTAATTCTCTACTGAGTTTTCATGTCTAATTTTATTATATGCATGAGCACAGTCAAAATAACTGCTTTAAAATCCTTATCTGCTAACTCCAACATCTGGGTCATCCCAGATTCAGTGTCTATTTATTGCCCTTCACTGAGTATTATTCAAAATTTCCAGCTTCTTCATTTGTCCGGAAATATCAGATGGTATTCTGTACCTTGTCAATGATACTTTGTAGACTATGGATTCTGTTATGTTCCTTTAAAGAGTGCTGATGTCTTGTTCAAGGATCAAAATTTAATAAATAAGTAAATAAATAAATATATGTATATATAAAATTTGAGCTTCCTCCTCTGTGAATTCCCATTCACTTTCTAGCTGCTGTAGTAGCCTTTCTTTTCTAATTCCCAAAACCAGTAAGACTGAAAATTTCTGATTTCTAATCCCCCACACTATACCAATTAATGACTGTCTTCAGGAGAAAAATTATAAAAAAATGGGAAACTCATCCAATCATGATCACTTATCTCAAGTGCTGACCCCCTATCAGTTTCTATCTGCTTTTGGTTGATCTCTATACCTTCCTGAATTTCATGTTTTTCAGTATTAAAGTATACTTTAACGTGATATATGTGTATGTGCAAACTTATATGTTAAAATATTTATAGTATTTTGTCCAGAGTGTAATTGTTTGTAGGAAGGTTGGTCCATTATGAATAATTCTGCCATTACCAGAAGTCTGAGACTGCACTTTTTGTATGGTATTAAAACTTTTTAAAAAAAATCATCCACTCTTCTTTTTTACCTCTACTCATGCAAAGATTATGCTTTTCACTGCTTTGTCCTTTCACCTATCATAGGATACATAATAAAAGTGGTTTTGAAAATGGGCCCACCCTGGTGGCGCAGTGGGTTAAGCAATGCACTATGAAGCAAACCCCAGCCACTGCAGCACAAGTTCGATCCCTGCCGCCGGCCAGGGAGGAGACCCACATGGCACAGCAGACCTCTCCTGCTGTGCCCGCTGCTCCCCTCAGCAGTGTGTTTCTGTCAATCTGCCTGTTCTGCATCCTGCTCTGTCTGGTGGATTCTCTCACCACCCCCACACCTCTGGCCTGTACCCCAGTGCTTGTATGCATAAATAAGTCTTTTTTTAAAAAAAAGTGTTTTTGAAATATTTGTTGAGTGAAGGAAAGAGGGAATAGATTAAAATGAAAATCAATAAACACTGCAAAGTTCCAAGGAAGGGGAAGTTCCTTTGAGCTGGAGTAATTTGCAACTTCACATCATTTAAGAAACCTTGTTTTTGTCTTAGAGGCAAAAAGATTTACCCTTAGTTTTAAAACGATGCATTATGTATAGGGTTTAGCTTGTTTTTAACTATAGTGTCTCATTTTCTGGATAAGATACTCCAGTCATGAGTTTTATTATTCAAGGGTCCCATATTGAGTATAAACACTTTTCATCAGAGAAAATGTTACATTTTACTTCTCTGGGAAAATTAATTATGATTTACTATTTTAGGCTACCTCCTAAATTCCTGGGATAATTATATGAGATTCTAATTTCCAAAACATTCATTTGCAAATAGCTCATGAATACTACCCAATTTCCCAAATGACAGTATGAAAATGAGCACCCTAAATGATGGGGAAGGCAATTAACATCTATTGAGGGACTGCTAGGTAAAAAGCTCTGTAATAAGGGCTTTATCTCATTTACTCTTCTCAATTACCCTATGACATGGATATTATTACCAACTACTTACAGATAAGTAAACTAAAGCTCTAAGGGGGCCAAGGTCATGCGGTAGGTAAGTGGTAGAGCATGAATTCAAATTTGACAACTTTTGACTACAACGAAATCAAATCCTTCAGTTCATCAAGGAATGAAACCAAAACCAAAATAAAACACCCTATTAAGAGATTGAAAACACAAGCCACAGAGTGGGAAGAGATAATCTGTTCAACAGATAAAGAATTCACATCCAGAAGATATACTGTGAAAGACAAATAAAAAGAAAAACAAAGACTTAAAGTAGACCTTCACAAAGGATGACATCTAAATCACCAATGAACATGAAACATACCTGATTTTATTCAGTCATGAAGTAAATACTTATTAAAACCATAATAAGCTACTACTCACCTACCAAAATAGAATTAAGAACATCAACATTATCAAGTGTTAGCAAGGATATACATAATGGGAACACTACTTGTTAGAATATAAGTTGGTACTACCACTTTGGAAAAAAAAGTTATTACCTGCTAAAGTGGAGGATATGAATACTTAGGACAAAGGCAATTCTAGTCCACGCACATGAAGAACAGTGTTAGCAATAGCCAAAATGCTCTTTAGAATAGATAAATTCTGAGAGAGGCATAAAGTGAAATAGCCTGCATCATTTAAAAACAAACAATATGAACCACAGCTACCTAATGTTATATAAAGAAAGCACCCAATATATATTCCTGTACATGTCCATGAATATAAATCTCAAAAACAGGGCATATTTAGATAATCGTTTAGGGCATATGTTGACAATAAAACTATAAAGGAAATCAAGGAAATTGTTACCACAAAAGTCAGGCTACCTCTTCTAGGAAGGTGAAGGTTACAACCAGGGAGGGACACACCCAAGGCCTTGACTGTGTAGTAGTATCCCGTATTTTGACTAGGAAATGATTATATGAGTTATTTTCTACATGACCATTCCTCAAAGTAGATGCTAAAGTAGAGAAAAACATGCTTGAGACATTTACACAGTCAAATAACAGTAATTATCAATAGTATAAAGCTCTGATGCTTAAGACAACATGGTCCAGGTACATGAAGAAACATAGAGCTCAAAGAGAGACTTGCATTCACAAACTGATATTTGACATAGTACATTCCACAGGGAACAAATGGTTTATTTAAAAAACAGTGGAACTTATGTCACACCATATACACAATTCCAAGTGAATTAAAGCCTTAAATATGTAAAGTAAAATCTTAAGAAATTGTATAAGAAAATATATACAGTATTTTAAAATCTCAGAAATGGGATTAAATAACTACATTAGAATTGAAAATATTTACATATCCAAACACATCATGAAAAAAAATAAGAATAGTTTAGATAAAATTGTATCAATATAAATTTCATACTGGAATTATGTAATGCACTATCTCTTTTTTTTAGGAAATACATACTGGGGCATTTAGGAGCTAATGGATAGACAAGGTGTGTATAATTTCCCCTCAAATGGCTCAGAATCATGTTTGGATATACACATGTTCATACACAGAGAAGGGGTAAGCAAGCATACAGTAATGCAAATGGAGTTAGGGTACACATTGTATTGCTTATTTTTGTAACATTTTGTAAATTTGAAATGACTTCCAAATAAAAAGTGCTTTTTTTCTTTTTTAAGAAAACATAATTAAGAAAGATTAAAAGACAAACCAATGACTGAAAGGAAATACTGATAATATATATAGCCAACAAAGGGTTCATATCTGGAAGAAGTAAAAAAATCCCACAAATCATTTAGGAAAAAGACAACACAATAAAAATGGGCAAAGCAATGAATAGGCAACTAACAGAAAAAGATGGAAGACTGATGCAAGGTCCAACAAATACATTAAATGATTTTCGCTTTCACTAGTAGTTAGATAAACAGAAACATAAACAAGACTCAACCATGAAAGAGAAAATTTTGACTGTATCAAATATTGACCAATGGGTAGACAAATGAGAACTCATACAATCAAGCCTGCAGGATACTTTACAAATACCCAGTAAAGTCGAAGATTACCCTATGATCTAGTAAGTTTACCCCTTGCTACTTATTCTAAGATCATGGGTCAATGAACTTTTTCTTGAAAGGCCAGATAGTAACTATTTTAGATTTGTGGATTATAAGGTCTTCATACTCAACTCTGCCATGGTAGGCTATCGGCACAGATAACAGATGCACAAATGAACATGGTTGTTTTACTAAAGATTAACCAAAAATATAAAAACGACAGGTGCTCTGTGGACTAGACAATGCTAGGCCGTGCTCTAGAGATACCCCATAATTTTATACCAAGAAACAGGTATAAGACTATAGCAACTTTATTTGTAACTGCAAAAAATTTCCAAGACTATAGCTGTCCATCATTAAGAGAATGAAAATAAAATCATGCACCACTCTGAGAAATGTACCACTGGAGACTGTCATTGTGCAAACATCAAACAGAGTAATTACACAAATGTGGACTGTATAACACACTGCACACCTTGGGTATATGGCATCACACATATGTGTGTATATATATATAAATTAGAATATATATGAATACATATTTAGATATACTATATATTTTATATATGTATATATAATATGTATATGATATATATATAAATGAAGCAACAATACGATAAAGCAGCTAAATGACCTAGAACTATATCAAATGAATCAACATCAAACTAAACTACATCAACACAAATGAATCTTACAAATGTAAAGCCAAGACATTTAAAATAATATTATATGTACATAAAATATAGTAAAGGTAGGAGGAATGTATGGGCAAAGATAAATTGAAAAGAAAGGTTAAAATAACAAAGGTGTAGAAGTGATTAATCCGTCAAGGTGATGGATTTTTCTGTGGGGAAGGGAGAGACGAAGTATGATAGAGGACAGCCCTCAGATGTACTGTGAAGGTCCTATTTCTTGACTTGGGTGATAGTTAAATAGATGTTCACTTTATATTTTCCTTACATATTCTATGTGTGCATTTAATGACTGTCTAAAAAGGTTTATTTCTCCACCCTCAAATTCACAGAGAAGTGACCAAGGGAGGATCAGTTGATGACTATATGAAAATATAGTCACTGTCTTGGCTTAATGAAAATAAAATTGTATTTACTAGTCAAATCATACCCCAGAAGATACTCACAAAGGTAAAGGGTAAGTCATGGGAATAAACTTAAAATTTCTTTCCCCCCAAATTTTTGACACAAAGAGGTATAATATGCCCATTATAATAAATTAGTATTTCCTTTAGGTCTCTCAATCTACAGGTTCTTCCTCTCCCTGTCCCATCTGCATTTAATCACCCCTTTTTCCTTGTAATTATTTATTACAGAAGTGATATAATTTACACTATACAGTTTTCCACATTCTGAATTTTGTTTGTTGTATATTCATGATATTATATTCTTTGTATTTCCTATAAACTGGTAATTAGGTTTAGAAGCTTGATCAGAATCTTGATTTTTATTTATTTAGTTTTTCAGAAATAAATATTATTAAGCATTAATAATTAAATAACTATTATTAAGCATTGCGTTTTTCCCTGAAGCAGTCCATAAAATCTGTTTGTCATTGATAATTCTTTAAATTCACTATTTTCTTAGGAGTTTGAAAAGCAGTAGTGTTCAAACTAGTCCACCACTTTCATTTGTTAGTTTCACACTTGAAGAGAAAGTTCCTGTCTTTGAGGTAACCAAACATTCCCTCTTTGGGTACAATAATGTACCCAAATACAATAATGTGTCATGACTGACACTACATATTGAATGTTTCTTTAAAATTCAATCATACAGAAAGAATACTATCTGTTTCTTTAGGTCAAAACAGAAATGAAATCAATGCCTTTTCTCCACCCCGCCCCCCTTCCCTTTTCTGGTTATTAGGAACTACTTTCAGTTGTGGTTTCTTCAGAAAGGAAGTAGGGAAAATAAAATTTTATACTTTGAAGTATGTAAAATTCCCTAGGAGGTCTTTTCAGTGGTGTGATTTTATGTGTATGTAGTGCATCTGAATCTTTCTAATGAAGATGTCATGAACCTGACCATTCTGATAACAGAGATATTAAATGTCTCAAGTTCCCATCCTAAACCAGATTTTCTATACCAGCATTGTTCAATAGACAGTCTCAATTATAATCCAAGTCACAAGTGTGATATAGGTAATTTTAAATTTTCTAATAGTCACTGGAAGAAGTAAAAACAGGCTAAACTAATTTTAGTATATATTTCATTTAGCCTAACATCTCTACAATATCATTTCAACAACCAATCAATTTTAAAAAAAACCTACTAAATGACATGCTTTGCAATATTTTTCCATGCTGTAACTATAACAAACATCACTTTAAATCAGGGACATTGGGCCTCCCTGGTGGCGCAGTGGGTTAAGCAACGCACTATGAAACAAACCACAGCCACTGCAGCAAGAGTTCAATCCTTGCTGCTGGCCAGGGAGAGGACCCACATGGCGCAGCAGACCTCTCCTGCTGTGCCCACTGCTCCCCTCAGCAGTGTACTTCCGTTGATCTGCCTGTTCTGCTTCCGGCTCTCTGTGGTGACTCCTCTCACCCCCACCCCCACACCTCTGGCCTGTACCCCAGTGCTTGTATGCATAAATAAATAAGCCTAAATAAATAAATAAATAAGGGACATTCCACATGCTCAAAGGCCAACTGTAGTCAGGGGCTACCTATAGACAATAAACTAAATGTCTGAGAATGACTATCTCTATGCTGATGATTCAGAGAGACTTCTGTTGATTTGATTGCTGCTATAAATCCAACAGCCTGGGAACCTCAGCATGTCCCTAGCCAAATCACCCTAGAATTGGTCCCCTTCCAGTGTTTTTTAGTATAATTGCACCTATACACACAGTGCACAAAATCAGAAATCTGATGCTTGTTTTTGTTGTCTTCCTTTCTCTCATCTCCCATATAGAATTCCACACCAAGTTCTATTGATTTTAATTGGTAACATTTAATCAAATTCAGTTATCTCTCTCCACTGTGACCTCAGTAACCTAAAATTTCATTCTTGGAGCTGCTGGTATAGCCTGTTAACCAGTCTTTCTGCATCTACCTGAGGTCTGAGGGCCATGTCCTTGCTGCAACTTAGAGATTTTTGCAAAATACAAACCTGACTCTGTAACTCCTACTTCATGCACTGCAATAGTTTTCAACTGTTTAAAAAGACCAACAACCTTAACAATGCCTGAGATGTCTGCAATTTCTGATCTTTACTTATTTTTCCAGTCTTAACTCGCTTTATCTGTCTTTATGTCACATGGGTCTTCCCTCAGGGTAGCAAAAGTCATTATCCTTTCCATCAGAGAATCTGTGACATGTTGTTATTCCCGTGACCAAAGCACTCTAGATTCTACCATTTTAACTAGTTAGTTCTTATTCATCTTTTGGATTTGTTTAAGTATAACCCATAAAATCATTCCTTGGCCTTCACACTGGGTTGGGATGTCCATTACACATTCTCATAGCATTATTTTATGTTTCTTTCATAGCAGTTTGGTTCATTTTGTACTCCCAGCATAGCACACAGTAGCAGTAACTATATTTGCTAAAAGACCGAATGAACAGGGTTTTGAAGGTGATGCAAGAATTGACATTTATAGTATTCCATGGTTGGGGCCTCCCTGGTGGCGCAGTGGATTAAGCAACGTACTAGGAAGCAAAACGCAGCCACTGCAGCATGAGTTCAATCCCTGCCGCCGGCCAGGGAGGGGACCCACATGGCGCAGCAGACCTCTCCTGCCTCGCCCGCTGCTCCCCTCAGCAGTGTGTGTTTCAGTCAGTCTGCCTGTTCTGCTCCCCACTCTGTCTCTGGTGGATCCTCTCACCGCCCACACCTCTGGTCTGTACCCCAGTTCTTGTATGCATAAATAAATAAATCTTTATAGTATTCTATGGTTAACAGAACAGGATTAGTCAGTCCTTTGAGACATCATGTTTTTTTTTTAATGTGGGCAGGACAGGGTTTAGGAGCATATTTATGATTTTTAAAGTTTATTAATTTGTTTCTTTGCCAATAAACACTTAATAGGTCTGGAACCAAGGTATTTTATTGACCTGCAGAGAAATATGGCTAGTCAGTGAACTCTCATTAACATATAATAGTAGTCTTGTTTTGAGAGCACTTCAGAGATACCAAGGGCATTTGCAAACCTTCAGAGTCTGCTTTTTATATTAAGATCTGTGCTGATAAGCACAGTGGGGAACAAAAATTGTAAAACATAGTTCCTGCTCTAAGGAACTGAACTCAAGTTATAGGATATGAAAAAAAAACCAGTACATGAAAAAAGCTAAGCGAATGGCAACACCTATACTAAATGCTAAGGAGGTTCAGAAAAGGAAAGGGGTTGATGTGATCAGGGAGGAAATCTCCACGGTTGGGATGAAGAATACAATTTGATGTACAGGAATCACAAGGACAAAAAAGGGAAGAAAATTTCTAGTAAGAGGAAATGCTAGACACAGAAATAGAGGACCACAGAGCAAGTCTGGTTCGAAGACTGAGCACATCAACTAGGTGAGCAGCATGAACGACTGCCAACTGGGAAGGTTCACTTCACCTTAGTCACAGTTCTGGCTCTCAGGATCAAAATAGATCACCAAAATATATGATCACAAGCTTTCTGGCATTTTACTAATGACCTTGGCCAGGAAATACTGATGACTAACAAACCTACCACCAATTTCCCAAAGCCTTTTCAAACTGTGTCTGAAGAGATAAATGAAACGTACAGACAACATCCCATGAAAAGTTTCCTGGGTACAATATCTCTATCTCTTAATGTAATGTTTTTTGACCAATGTTTATATAGATAATTTTCAACTTACTTCCCAAAATTTTAGTATGTAAGGGAAAAGTCTCAAGCTACTTTCCAAATATAGTGATAGCACACGCAGAACACTACAAAGAGACTCATGAATATGAATGTACAGTTATATATTGCATTTTTTGCTCTAAAGCACTACCTTTGTTCCCTGATGATTGATAAAAACTCTCTTGTTCAGAAGTCAGTTGTACTATTAACTTGTCTGTGTTTCAGTTTTCCCTTTCTTTGCACATTTTGGTTCCTCCCTCCTTTCATTTATCTCTGTTTCTCTATTGAGGTGACATTAGGTTACAACACTGTATAGGTTTCAGACTGTATAGGTTTCAGGTGTACAGTTTCTCACCTCAGCAACTATGTACATTACACCATACCCACCACCAAATGCCCAGTCACCATTCACCACCAACTAACTGGTTTCCTCTACTTTGTCCACCCCACTTCTTCTCTCTGGTTTATTTTTGTTTTGCTTGTTTCTTTGCTTTGTCTCTATATTCCACAAATTAGTGAAAGCATATGGAATTTGTCTTTCTCCTTAGAGTTCTTTCCCTTGGCATAATCCTATCAAGGTCCATAATTTCACAGAGGCAAGATTTAATTTCTTTTAAAATAGTTGTGTAGCAGTGTTCCATTGTGTATATATACACCATATCTTCTTTAAAATTGTCTGTTCTCAGGCACTTGGGTTGTTGCCATATCTTGGCTAACTTTACACTATCATTTCTGGCAACAGCGAAAATGGCTAATTCAACACTTCTTTCCTTAACGTTCTTCAAATTCCACCTCACTTCTTGTGACAATGCACTATGAGACGTTGCTTTGTTTTTTTGTTTTTTTTCCACAGTGAACTTTTTCAACTGGTATAATTGTAAAAAGTATAATCGCATTCCAACATTAGTTTCTAGTGCACAGTATAATGATTCACTATTTGTTATATCACTAAATGATGACCACATCACAGTAAACTTTTATCTGCATCTTTCTAACAACTTTATTTATTACTATATATTGTTGGTTATGCATATTGTGAAGATAATGTCTACATATGGCATGTGAATTACACCTCTTTGAATATAAAAAATAATTGCTAAAGTCTATTATTTGCTTTATAGTTAGGATGCCGTTTTGCATTTTACTTCTTAACATATTAATGTGTTTCACAGTCAGGCATTTTACTGTATTTCAGTTACATTTTAGGAAATTGAGGGCTTTGGGTGGGTATGTGATGAATAAAACACTTTGCACTTAAAATAACACATTCACACCACCACCACCACTATCACCAACCCTGTTTAATGCTCAAGCTAGGACATCTCATCTCATGTTCTCTTGCCTCAGACTAGTAGTCACATCATGAGTTCCCCTGGTAAGTTTTCACATTAACTGAATTACACCACTGGCTTTCCTGGCTCTACAGCTTACAGAGCATGAGGTTTTTTAGCCTTCGTAAAACTGTGCACATACTGAATTTACATTACAGTCTCCTTTGCAACTGGGTAAGAATAGCTGAATCGTAGCACATGGAATATGAACGGAATGGGTGGCTTGTCTCATAAAACCCATCTTCATGTATTCCCCTATGGTCTTCTCTCCTTAGGGCTGAGATGGCCACCACCAAAGCTATCTTGAATCCCTTGAAGATGGCAATGTCAGCTATCAGCCTGAGTCTCTGAAGACCATGCCCAGAGACCAACCCACCAGTCAGAAAAAGAAAACTCGAGTTGCGTTGTTATATGAGCACAAATCAATTGATATTGTACTTGAATTAATATAAACTTTTAGGACAAATTTGTTATAGCAGCTCGTATCACTCTACTAAAATGTTCTGGAAACAGAACATTTGATCTGTTTTTAAAGCCACATATTGCTATCAACAGTTGACTTGCCAGTTCACACAACTTCCACAGTCAATGGAACCATTTTTTTTAAAGTGATGAGGTCCTTTTTTTTTTTTAATCAAGAATTTACCTCTTATTGATTAAATATAAATCTTATTTTCAAGTATATTCCTATCATACTTTCTGGATAATAAATGGGGGAAATTCCCATTAACTTTGCTATGGAAAACATAGAAAATAGTAAAATAAAAAATATTTGTTGTAATTCAATCTCTCAGAAACATAATATAATATTCCTAGAATTTTAAAGATATATTTTAAATCTATTTAAGATTTACTTTTAAGTTTCTTCAGTTCCTTGATATTAAAAAAATGTTTTCTGTAACAGGACTATAAATATCTTATACCTCTAAGAAGACAACAAATCCTTTTGAGGTTCCAGCATAACTGGAATTTGATTTTGAGAAAACATAAGACAAACCCAAATGAAAGATATCCTACAAGGTAAGTAACTAGTATTCTTTAAGAGCTATTAAAGGCAAAGAAAGACTAAGAGATAGTCCAAGATTAAGAGAGACTATGAAGCTACACTAAATATATAATGTGTATAATATACATTAAATATATAATGTGTGATCCTAGTAGTTCCCGATCCAGAAAAATATATTAGTTGGAGAATTGCTAAAATGTAAATCAATTCTGAATAGATTAGTTAATAATTTTATATTATCATTAATTTCCTGATTATGAGAACTGTACCATGGATACACCAGAAACTAACAAACAGAAATCTAATTTTTCAAATTCCAATTAAATAAAAAATACAAAATATTTAAGAATGTAAGAAAAGAGCAAGACATAAAAACTGAAAATTAAAACTATGCTGAGTATAAAGACATTAATAGAAATTTTATTTATGGATCTGGTGACTAAACAGTAAGATGAATCTAAAGAGTCAAGAATACCAAACAAACTGTGAAAATTGGCATGTACTTAGAACTTCCCAAACTGACCTAAAATGTGTATGGAAGCACAAAGGACTATGTTCTTCAAAAAGAAGAAAGGTTAAGAGTTTACAAAAATTAATAAAAAGAGGTAAAAGTGACATGGCAAAATCTTGAGTAAGAGTTAGGATTTCATTATGTAGGATTTGGGGTGGGGGGTGGCATTTAGTTGAGTAAGTACACCCAGAATGAGACTTACTTGAGTACAGGTAAAGTGGCAATGAAGTATATACAGAAGACTGAATCACTCAGTTTGGCTCATAGTCTAGACTACTATAGCATATAACTAGAAAGACCAACCAGGGGCCAGATCTTAAGGGATTTAAGTTCTACCTGAACAGGTTATATATATATGTTTTTTTTAATCATTTTAATTTTATTTATGTATTTATTTAACTTATTTTATTTTACAATATTTGCTTTCTTTTCTAGGTGCAGTCCCTAGAGTTTCTACCACCAATTCACCCGTGCACCATCACCAAAGTTCCTTGTGCTCTTCCCATCCCAGCTTTGATCCCACTTTCTCCCTCTTCCCTGCAGATGACTCTGATTTGTAGTTGTCTATTTTTGTTTTGTTTTGTTGTGGTTTGTCATTGTTTTGATATTTTTCCCCCCTAGGTCCGCTATAATCTTCCTATAACTGAGACCATCCGGTATTTTTCTTCTTCCTTCTGACTTATTTCACTGAGCATATGCCCTTCAAGCTCCATCCCTGTTTCTGCAAATGGTTTCTGACTGCTGAATAATATTCCATTGTATATATATAGATATAGATATATATCTGTATCTATATCTATATATATATACCACATTTTCTTGATCCAATTGTCTATTTTAGGGCATTTGGGTTGATTCCATGTCACCTATTATAAACAATGCTGCAATAAACATGGGGGTGCAGATATTCTTTGTAATTGATGTTTTGTGTCCTTTGGGTAAATCCCTAGAAGTGGGATTGCTAGTCATATGGTAACTCCATTTTTAGCAGACTGAGGAACCCTCCATACAGCTGAACAGGTTATGTTTAATTTCATAGGAAATGGGGAGCGCCACTGAAGGTCTTTGAAAAAGTGAAAGTTATGATGAGATCTAGATTTTAGGATGAACAGTTTAACAGCAAAGGGAAAGGAACTGAAGGGAAGAGAGAAAAAGTGACAAATTATTTTAACAGTCTAGGTAAAAAGATAGATAGGTTTTAACCACAGTGGTAGCAGGGAAAGAAAAAGAAGCAGGGTATTACATAAGTAGCATAGAAGTTGGTCTTTTTCAGAAAAACTTGGATCATTTTATTTCAATTAAAACAACTCAAAATCAGAAAATGGTAAATAAAAACATCTAGAAATAACCTGACTGAGTTAGACTGGGGATGGGAAGAACTTTCACAATCTTTGCCAATGTCTCCTACTCACTGATCCTAGAAGTAAAGATTTTAGTTCTGTAAAGTAATCATGTGATTCAAATTGGACTCTCCACCATCTTTTTAGAATTGAAGGCATGAAAAGAAGAGGGCACATATAAGATAATTCAGTCCTATACAGTTAAAAAAAAAAAAAAAAAGAACCACGTGCTTCTTGATCCTGCCTGCTGAAAGATTCCTTCCTCGAGGGTATTATCTAGGGAAGAGATTCATAATTGCTAAATGGATAGCTGCAGTTCCTTACCAGGAGGAAGAACATCTGTTTTCTCTCCTGATGGGATACAGGTTTCCTAGGCTACCAAATTTATCCTATACCCTACACTGCCACACACATACATAAATACAGAAATAGAAACTCAAATGCAGGAAATACACAGATCAGAGCTTGTTTTGTTACAAGTTACCACCTAAACATTAGAAGGGCTTGATCTTGTACCCCAAATACAGGGACTTTATGTTCACAGGTAATTTCTTCTCCTCTAGTGAGAGTTCAAATATAACTGCAGCAGAGGTCTAGAGAAAACAGCGTACTGAAGGAAGGTTCCTAAGCAATAGAAAGCCGCACAAAGATCTAGTTTCTGCTTTAAAATTTATGGTGTGTGTTCTATATTTATGAGGAAGTACTTATATTCAAAAACCATTATTTGATTGTTAGGTAAGAAAACTATCAAGAGAGAGACTAATATATGAAATGTCTACTTTTCAAGTCCTTTTTAGTATAGAGGTAAGATTTAATTAGGAAAAAGCATTTAAATATTTAAACCCTATTTTAGTTTGCATGTAATACACAATAGAAAACGTAGCAGGTTGCATAAAACTTACACAACTCACTACTCTCTACAAAAAAAGGTACATTAAAATTTTTATTAGTAAACAAGATTGACAGAAAAATATAATTAGGTGATTGTGAGAAGAAAAATTAAGTTTTTCATTAAGTCTAGTGTAGTATGGGCTATAATGCTTTTTCCTTCTGGTAATGTCAAGGTTAAAAAATTTTGAAGTGCAGTTTTATTTTACAAATAATACCATTTTATTTGTTTGTTTATATTTGATATCAACTGTGGTCCCCATGGATTTCCCACCACCATTTCAACAGTGCACCATCACCTCAGTCCCTTGTGCTTTTTCTGCCCTCATCCCATTCACTCCCCCCACCACACTCAAAGTGTTTCTGGTTTGTCCTTGTCTTTTGGTTTTTGTTGTGTTGTGCTTTTTATTGTTATTATTCTTTTCCTTAGTCCCTTATTTGGTTCCCTTATATTCCTCCTAGAAGTGAAACCATCTGGTATTTTTCTTTTGCCTTCTGACATTTCACTAACCATAATCCCTTCTAGCTCCATCCATGTTTCTACAAATGACTCTAGTTTATCTTTTTTGATTGCTGAATAGTATTCCATTGTGTATATGTACCACGTCTTCTTGATTCAATCATCTATTTTTGGACATTTAGGTTGTTTCCAGGTCTTAACTATTGTAAATAGTGCTGCAATAAACATAGGGGTGCAGTGTTTATTTTACAAATAATACCATTTTATATTTGTGTGCAATTTAATAGCTTACAAAATGCTTTAAACACTCTCTTAATATAATCTTTGCAATTATCCATTATGGGAGTTATTATTTCTGTTTTATAACAGAGGGAAGTGGGTAAGTTTTTCACATAGCTAGTAAGTGACATAGGAGTTCAACATCAAGTGTTAGAATGTTTAAATAATTTCATCAATGACAAGCAGAGAAATTTTATAACTTGACATCCTATAAATGTTAGGCAAATATCAAAGTAAAGAAACATGGGCTCTTGTTTATCCATGGTTCCTAAATTCAAATGAGGTCTTAATCACCTATAAATATTATGTAAGACATAGATGGAGTGGTTAGGAGATCAAGTGGCATACAATCTACTCCTGTTGTGATTAATTTCTATTATTTTGACCCAATTTTCTAAATATAAATATAAAATATAAATATAAATTTATATTTCCTAAATATAAAAGCTACTCTTTAAATATTATACTCCATAAATGAATTTTAGTTATTGTTTAGATCTTAATTTTTTTCAAATCTGAACTAACTGAATTTTTGGTTCTTACTTGAAAATGGAAAGGAATTCTAGCTAATTCCAGGAAAAAAATTTCAACTATCCAAATGAGTATTTCTACCTTTATTCTTCTCCAAATGTTGCTTATAACACATAATGAAATTGTTTGAGTAAAATATAACTACATCAAATTGTCTGAAAAATTTAAAAACTTCTTATCTAGAGTCTTTTGATCTCAACAGTAGGGTTTTTAAGAGGATCTATGTATGAGTGTGAACAATGAGATATACTTTGTTACTAAAATATATATGAACTTTAAGAAACAGCCTCAGAGAACCAAATAAGGGATTGGAGGGGGGCACAGTAACTATAATAAAGTAAAAATCAAAATCATCAGGCAACTACAGATCAGAAATAGGAGGGAGAAGGATCAGGACAGGGCAGGAAGAACACAAGGGACTTTGGTGGTGGGAATTTCATGGGGAAACCACACATCGTACAGATATGAAGGATGATGTAATAAGTATGTATTAAAATTTTTTAAAGTAGCCTCATAAAAAGTCTCATATGAATCTTCAAACAAAAATATCAATAGTATCAAGTTACAAACTTAACTGGCAACTACAAAAAATACCAGGGTTGTTTTATTCCCTTTCCATATTTTTTAATACATAATATAGAATATATAGAAAGACTTCGGAGTAAATTAAGAAAAAGGCTAAGATAAATGATTACTTTTCAACAAGGAAGTGAAATTCTGAAAATGTATTGTTTTCAATATTCTGGTATTACAGTTGTGGTGAGTACCAATGTCAATGCTAACCCTACAGGTCAGCAAGGCCTAGCTGAAAAGTAAAGATAGGCCTGTAAGTAATAAGACATGAAGACTCAAGAATTAAAAACTAAACACAGAAGCACTGGTTTTAATAAGATTCACTAATAAACTCAACTCCAACATGACATTATTAATTAGAATAGGGCAAACATGACACTATCTTAAAGAAATCTGTAAGAAATATGGGGCCTCCCTGATGGCGCAAGGGGTTAAGCATCGTACTATGAGGCATCCGCAGCCACTGCAGCACCAGTTTGATCCCCAGCCAGGGAGGTGACCCACATGGCTCAGCAGACCTCTCCAGTCTTGCCCACTGCTCCCCTCAGCAGTGTATTTCAGTCAGTCTGCCTGCTCGGCTCCCTACTCTGTCTCTGATGAATCCTCTCACCCCCCACATCTCTGGCCTGTATCCCAGTTCTTAATGCATAAATAAATAAATCTTTTTTTTAAAAAATTTAAGAAAAATAGAAATCTGTAAGAAATATCTTCCATGAAAAGAACATGGAGTGGTTCTGAAAATCTGTTTTTCCAAGGAGTGATAAACATAGTAAGGAACAACTTCAAAGTAAATTTAAGAATTAAATAAACAAAGGAATAGCACTGGTTTTGTGCCTATTAGGATTGAGCCAGGAATTTCAGGTGGGAGCACTGCCTAGGAGAACATGCAGGAAAGAGAAGATGGCCTCATCTTTTCTGTCAACAGTGTCCTCTTCCTAAGAGATGAAACTACAGTAGAACTTGCATTGCAGAGTCACAGAATTGGATTATTAAAACACAATTAGGACTCAAATAGGACACAATTAGAACATCTATTTTTTGACAAAAAGTCATTTTCCTTAGGACCCGATGGGAGTTCTAGATGGCTCAGATGACCAGGAGAGGGCAGCTCACCACTGCAGCTGTGAGTAAAGATGTGAATTCCATCATTTGCTATTAAGGGCACACCCTACACCTTATTTATTTATATACTTTCCATATTCAACTAATGAAGGGAGTGCCATTGAAAATTCTAAACAGATAGAGTCTAACAGCATTATGTCGCTAAACAAATGGCTAGTCAGAAAAATTTGAGAAGCAAATTTGGGCTCAAAAATGAGGCTAAATTGCCAACACAGAAACAGTCATATAATATATTATGTATTATTATGACTTCTAATCTAGATTTACAGTCTTTTTGTACTCTAATGCACTTTTGCTTACAATTTATAATTCAATTACAATTAACTTGTGACCAAAATAAATTCACAAAACTATAATGAATGCAATTAAGTGGTTTTTTAAAAAACATTACCTCCTATATCAACCTATTTCAAAATCTACCACTTCCTTTTGGATTACACATATCTTTGTAATATGTTCTGTTTATAATCTATATGTTCCCAGTGTAAATAAAATTTCTATTACAAAAAAAAGGGGGCCACAATGATCAAACAGCCCTGCCTTTTTTCATGAAAGCTATAATAAACAGTTGAAACTTTGCTAATATTAGAAGACTGGCACAATTTCTTCCTTTTGGGCTAAACTTTCCCACTTAAGAAATGGGGTTGAAATAATCTGAGTACCTAGAGCTTGGTAATTCTTCAAGTCATAGTCTTCATTTACAAAAAAAACTCTGGTTCCTATTAACCTTAAAAACTAGGTGAAAAGTAATTAGGTGAAAACTGTAAGTCTTCTAATTCTTCTTATTTTCATCAGTATATTACCTTCTGCTTAGATGTCTACCTTAAATAAAATTAGGAGGAAAACAAAGAAAAAGTAACAAAGACCACATTGATCACATAAATGGTTAAAAAGAAATAACTTAAATATGGGATTTCATTTCACTGTGAATTTCTGATCTGAGGTTTAAAGGTAAGCACTTCCACGCTTTTTTAAGTCATGGTGTCCAAAGAAAAAGGTTATTTACATATTAGGCTAATTGCAGGAAGGCACTTTCAGTCAGAGACAACTGAATGTCCAAGTCCTGCCAGACCACCTGGAGGAAAAGGGAATCATTATCTTTCTCACCTGTAACTTATTCCTGTCCCAGCTATGGAAGAGGCACATCAGTTAAGAAATTTTGATACTTAAGTATACTTGGCCAAATATAAGCTACTAAGGGGAGGAATAAACAGTAGCTGCAATCCTATTTCGTGGAAGCTATGGTTTTATAATATGGAAAGCACACTGTGGGAAGCAGCTGAGTGTAAATTAGGGTCTATGGGTTGACTATCATTTCTTTATCTTTCATACACACTGATTACTTCAACCCTGTCCATTTCAATAAGGACAAAAGGCATTTAATTAGGAGAAACTTGTTAAAAAAAAAAACCTGTAGTTTTAAAGAAGAAAAAAAAAATAAATGGGGCTATGAGACATTTTTGTCTTTGATTTTCTTTATAAAAAGTCTGGGTACAAGATTACATGGGAGGCAAGATAAAACTATGGCATAAGCAAGTGCCAAAACTCTGGATACTAGACTTGAGGACTAACAGGCTATGTATGAAAACATAATCAAGAAAGTCACCAGGGACTGGAAATAAATAATAATTCAGTCCCTTCTTTTAACAAGATAGGTGATCAAAAAATAATAAAATTCAAATGCTTATTAAAAGAAAGGTTAAGAATAATCATAACAAACTACATAAACAAAGTAATCTGTCTGACTTCCAATGCAAAGAACCTCAGCCTCTTAGAACCTCTGCATGGTTCAATAGGTATTATGGTGGCTGCTAGGGAGTTCTGCTTCCATTAGACATAGTTGGAACAGCAAGTCCCCGCTAAGAACTCTTTAACATTTTTAAACACAATTAGGGAAAACCTGCTTGAAAACTACAATGCCTTTGTCTCTGATGACTGCAGAAGCCCCATTAAGGACAAACAGTTCATCTTACAGAAGTCCTCAACAGTTCAATTAAAAGGCAGTTTTGACATCCAACTCTTCAGAATAACTGAACATGGACACTTTACTAGGGGGGCAACTTGATAGTTACCCAGGGTCCTGCTTTCAGGAAGCTGTGCTTAGTTTAATGCTTTGCTGTTGCTATCTTCAAATTTGAACTTGGGACAATGGAACACCAAAAGAGGAAGTATGTCAAATGTCAGCACATGTACCAAGCAGCTGACCTTGGCTGCCCAACTCGAATGTGTAGTACAGGGTACCATAAGGCACTCAAGAGTTAGGTAAGACTGAGCCCAGAATGGAGGTGGTATTGGTGGTAGCAGGACAGAAAACCTCTGCATGGAAATATGCCTTGGAAAGCCAGCATACCCATCTGTCCCTGGAACCTATCCCAGTGGCATATACACAAATATTAACTCTCCAGACTGAGTGCCAGGATAGGACATGCCAGCTCTCAGATAGTGAACTCTGTCAATAAAATACTGTCAAGTAAAAGCATATACATGGATATTAGCATGTTAGGGAGCTATTAGAATATTTCAAAGAATATAGAATCTCTAATTTTGAAAACTGTTAACACTTAAAAGCAAATACTTGTCAGCTTAAAAAGAGAAATTAAATTTAAAGATTGTTGCATTTGATGGAAGAGAACATTATTTTCAAATGAAGCTTTTGATGAACCAATTATTAACAAGGAAGACAATTTTAAAATTAATTTTTCCTTATAATTGAAGATATAGTGATAAAATGCATAACCAGGCTTTTTGAATTATGTCTACGTCATGAAGCCATTTTGGCTTCTTATACAATCTCCACAAGCTATAAGAAATGGCAGAGGAAACACTAAAATGCAACTGTATAAATTTGCATTTAAAATTAAATTCACACAAAATTGATTCATATAGTTAAATATTTTTAGAATATTCTATAAAAATATTAGTTCTAGATATTCTAAAGTTTGTAGTTTGAAATAATTTATCAGAAATTTATTATAAAGTTGTCAAAGTCTAAAAAATGGAGTTGTCAAAGCTGTAGTAACAATGACATTAGCAGAAGCACTTTTCTCAAGATTAAAAATTATCCAGAGCTATTTGCAATCTGGCATTTGTCAAGAGAAAATGACATTACCTTCAATTATATCAACTAAAAATATTGTTTACAGTGTAACTTCAAATTAGGTTTTTGTCTGCAATTTAAACCCGTATCTCCTATTACTTCTATACTCTCCACATTTCAAGCTCCTTTGTCTAGTTTGCTAACTTATTTCTGAAAATGTCTTATGGCTCAAATCAAATCATACCGCCCCTCAAGATCCTTCCTTGATTTTTCTCATCAAGGAATTTACCTTTGTTCTTCTAAATGTATACAGAAGCTTAATGTATGCTTGTAGAGCAAATGTTGTATTTTTACTTTGAAAGGAGGTTTCATACTCATTTCTATAACACCAGAAGACTTAGAGAGAAATTAGTATTTAGCCTTCAGATACATCTGATCTCACCACTCATTCAAATATTTCTTATCCACCATGTGCTGGCACCATACTAAATGTTATAGGGGTACACAGATGAGGTTCAGGGACTCCTGATAAAGATGTAGAACTAGCACATGTATATATAGCTGTTCTTTACCCAAATCCCACAGTTAAATGACCTCATAATTCCTCTCCCCATTCCATGTAACTGAGTAACTATCTTCATCCCACTTCAGGAAATGAGTGGACATTTATTTTCTGGAGAAAATACGTAAAACAGGTCTTCAGAGTGAGAGTGGCCTTGACTCTTTAGGCAGGTGATCTAAATAGTAATCTTTTTCTCATATCCAAGAACTTGCACCAGCCTAGAAGAAAATCCTAAAGATGCTCACTATAAGGAGTTTCTTCAGAAAAATAACTCAGCTAAATTTCCTGAGATGAAGGTTTTAAGGCTCTTGATCCCTTATTTAGTTCAGGATATTTAATCAATTCTTAAGTTCCCCCACTTTTAATCATGAGCAAAGAATTTAGGATTACTGAATGTCTAATATAAACACTCAGACTGAAAGCTAGAGACCAACAGAAACAAAACTCAGAAAAGGCAATTTGGAAGAAACAGACTATTCAGAAATAAGAAAAATCAAAGTAAAATCATCATGAAAAGTCTTAGAGATATGAAATATTGTATC
The DNA here is from genome assembly GCA_019455555.1 of Galemys pyrenaicus. Taxonomy (NCBI): domain Eukaryota; kingdom Metazoa; phylum Chordata; class Mammalia; order Eulipotyphla; family Talpidae; genus Galemys; species Galemys pyrenaicus. The sequence continues at coordinate 3,427,499 of JAGFMF010011802.1, read as the reverse complement.
CATAACAAATTACAAGTCCCCCAAAATTGTTTCTTAATTTTCTACATATTTATAAACTAAACCAACCCAAAATCCTTTTCTATTACTTAAGTTTTCTCAAAAGACATACACACAAATTTTAAAGTACATGCAGATAATAGAAATATATACTGGCAGACACACATATCACTTTTCCTTGGAAAATAAAAAACATTAAAAGAAAAAGTTAAAACCTAAATAGACACATGGGGAAATAAATTTACAAAACAGAACAAGAATACAGATGAATAATAGGACAAAAAGAATAAGAAAACTAGAACACCAATTCAGGAAGTATTCTAAATAGGTATTCTAAAAGAGACAACAAAGAAAAATGAGGGGAAGAAATTATTTAAGACCATTTCTCATAAAGGAAGGACATATATTTCCATATTGAAAGGGCCTACTCCGTTCCTTGCAGAGTAAATAAAAAAAGAAACCCAAACCAAGGTAAAGTGAATCTTACATACTTTCAGAGAACTAAAAAGAAAAAGTCCCATTCAGTGGAGCGGAAATCAGGACAGCTTTAGACATTTCAACAATACTGGAAATTAGCAAGCAATGGAGCAATGCCATCAAAACGAAGGAATATAATTTTCAACTTAAGAGTTCTATTTCCAGGGCCTCCCTGGTGGCGCAGCGGGTTAAGCAACGCACTATGAAGCAAACCACAACCACTGCAGCACGAGTTCAATCCCTGCCGCTAGCCAGGGAGGGGACCCACATGGCAAGGCAATTCTCTCCTGCCTCACCCGTTGCTGCCCTCGGCAGTGTGTTTCAGTCAATCTGCCTATTCTGCTCCCTGCTCTGTCTGGTGAATCCTCTCACTTCCCGTGACTCTGGCCTGTACCCCAGCTCTTGTATGCATAAATAAATAAATCTTAAAAAAAAAAAAGAGTTCTATTTCCAGATACTACTGGAGATGAACTTTCAAAGCCATCTTTGGTTTCCTTTCAAAGAAGTAAACCAAGAAAGAAGATGAACTGGGAGCTAGGAATGAAGTACCACCACAAGAGAAAAGCAAAAGGAATCCCTAAGATAATAGTGTGAAGGGAGATCCCAGAATGATACTGTATACCAATTAATATAGACGGCAACCAGATCAGGATGAAACAGTTAAACTTCTCCAAAAGATGAAATCGATGGAAGTCTCAAAAAATATGAGCATATAGGAAGGAGATTTAGATAATTTAAGAAGAATTTCCATTTGATTTAATGATTAGAACATAGAAAACTAAATAAACAAAGAAAAATCCAAGGGCGGGGGAAGGAGGAAAGAAAAGCTCAAGAAAGGAAAATTCATTATTTTATCTGTCTTATTCAGCTATTCAATAACACTTATATAGTCATAACAATGTAAACACTGACCACTGATCTAACCATAAGGACAACATAATTGCATATGGGAGGAGCACCTGCATGTGAGATCAGAAGATAAAGATAAATCTTTTATAAAAGAAGTCTACAGAAAACTTTGAAACTGAAAAATTAAAGGTAATGATATGAGAATGTTAACTAAGTAACAGAGGTAAACACAAAAAAGGGCCAGCTAAATAATTGATCATATTGACTTTGGGCACTATGACAGAAGGTTGTTTTTCATCACCAGAAACTACTGACTCCTTAAAGCTATGTGCAAGTAAAACTTGATAAACATTAAAAGTAATTAAGCGATTGAGGGTTTACATTCTAGTGGGAGAGAGACACATATAAAATGACAATTATAATAAAGGGTAGTTAAGTGTTCTGACAGTAATTAACTGTTTATCTACAGTCTTAGTTGTTTCAGTCAGCCTGTATCCTGGTCATTTGGTACAGGTTATTTCTCCTACTAGGCAATGAACATTTATCCTGTCATTTACCTCTGATAACATATCTTATCTGTCGACACAGCAATTTCTACACAGCAGTTATTACATAAATAATTTCTGAATAATACAGAGATGAGATTTCCTTTATAAGCCCACAAATAAATTTGCAGGGATTATTTTGGGGGTATGAGTTCACAGAAACTAAACCTTCCACCTATGCTGGGAGGCATAGTTTGGTCTCCCGTTAGAGGTGAAAATGGCAGGTATTTGTTTTCTTCCTTTGGTTTTCTTCCCTTGTACACCGCCACATTCTTTGAACAGAAGCTGGCAAGACAACACAGCAGAGAACATATGAAGTCCCTTCTGGTGATGGGTGCCAGCAGCTACATTCACACCCAGGTTCTAGCCGCAGCCTCAGGTTTACAGCATAGGTGGTGCCAGTCACACCAGCAACAAAAGACCCATCACTGGACCAGCTTTGCACTCTGATTTGCATTATTCTTGGAGAAGTATTTTTCAAGTCTGTTTATCTAACCCTATCAGAAATCCCATGAGAATAAATATCCCTCTTCTGCTGAAATTAATCAGAATTGGATTCAACTGCTTGATAACTATGAATCTATGAACAGCACAGCACCCAGGCCATTTCACATGTCACTACTAGTAGTTTGCAAACCTTTGGTCATTTTGTTTTATAATCCTCTTTCCAACAAACTTTTACATAGCATGTGAAATAGTAAAACAATTATCAGTGACCTAAATATTTCTATAATAAAATTTGCAAAGATCAAATACTACCTGAAGATACTAGCTTATTAGCAAGAAATAGAAAAGGTATTCATGGGCCTCCCTGGTGGCGCAGTGGGTTAAGCAACGCACTATGAAGCAAACCGCAGCCACTGCAGCATGAGTTCGATCCCTGCTGCCGGCCAGGGAGGGGACCCACATGGCCCGGCAGACCTCTGCTGCTGTGCCCGCTGCTCCCCTCAGCAGTGTACTTCCGTTGATCTGCCTGTTCTGCTCCCGCTCTCTGTGGTGAATCCTCTCACCACACTTCTGGCCTGTACACCAGTGCTTGTATGCATAAATAAATAAATCTTTAAAAAAAAAAAGAATTATTTATTTACACAAATAAAGCTGGGGTACAGGCCAGAGTGGCGGGAGGTGAGAGGATTCACCAGAGACAGAGTGGGGAACAGAACAGGCAGATCAACCAAAATACACTGCTGAGGGGTGCAGCGGGCGAGGCAGGAGAGAACTGCCTTGCCATGTGGGTCCCCTCCCTGGCCGGAGATCAAACTCGTGCTGCTGTGCCCCGGATGCTTCACCATGCAGCGCTCAACCCGCTGTACCACCAGGGAGACCCCAAGACACCTTTATACTCTTATTAAGAACTTTTAAAAACTGTTTAGAAGCCCAAAGTTTTGCCTTTGTTTACATGGGTATTAGCTATTGATATCTGTCATATTAGATATAAAACTGAAAAAATTAAAAGTTTTTGACTTATTTAAAAATAAGCCATAAACCCATATATTATATGCTAATACAGTATTTTAATGAAAAACTATAGTCTTCAAAATAAAAATAAATGTGATTGCTAATAAATAATAAAAATTTTGTAGTTCTGAAATACTTTTAATGTCTGGCTTAATACAAAACATCTGGGTTCTCAAATCTAGTTCTGTATTTAATCTGTTGTGATGTTGTTTTGCTTCAAGTATATGAAGAAAATCTGGCCTTACATAGATATGTAACTGGGAAAGGGAACTGCATTTCAATAACCTTGTAAAATTACTGAGTATCTTGTTTTTTTCTAACTGCACCAAATTCAATAAATGGTAGTTTCTTAAAGGTTAGTTACAACATGAAATCTCTAATTGGTCTATCTTGTATTTTGAATGGATTTTTCATCCATGTATAATTTTGTAACATCATATATCGATCATTTGGGAAATACTGGTTTACCAGTTACACTTTGTGTATGCGTTCTAATTCATCATAGGAAATATTAGGAAGACATGTACAAAACATTCACATTTAGTAACATTTCTTTTTATTGATTCATCAAGAACATTCTTAAGTGAAACTAGCTCCACTAAAGGGAAAAAAGCGCATAGAAGTAAAAAATATTACTAGTATAGTTTGGTACAACTGTCTTGATTTGTGCTAAGGAACTAACAGTTTTAATTATCATGCGTTTGTACATCAGTGCGAATGAAAATGAGCAAATAACTTCTCAGTGTTATTACGAAAGTAGATTTGACCTTGAACATCCTCCGCAAGGGACTCAGGGACTTCTAGTAATTCAAGAGGTCACACTTTGAGAAACACTTTATATTAGGCCATTGGCTAATATAAAGAAAGTGCATAGTTGATTGACACTTGGTATATATTCTGGACAATTTGGGAAGAAATACAAAGATCCATGACTATAGTAACTTGCAAATTCTACTGACTGATGAATCTGGACAGCATGTTCTATAAAAACCACAATGAGGTACCACCTTACACCGGTAAGAATGGCACACATCAAAAAGCCAACAACTGGGCCTCCCTGGTGGCACAGTGGGTTAAGCAATGCACTATGAAGCAAACCACAGCCACTGCAGCACGAGTTCGATCCCTGCTGCCAGCCAGGGAGGGGACCCACATGGTGTGGCAGACCTCTCCTGCTGTGCCCGCTGCTCCCCTCAGTAGTGAACTTCCATTGATCTGCCTGTTCTGCTCCCCGCTCTGTCTCTGGTGAATCCTCTCACCCCCTAAATTTCTGACCTGTACCCCAGGGCTTGTATGCATAAATAAATAAATCTTAAAAAAAAAAAAGCCAACAACAATAAATGTTGGCTGGGATGTGGAGAAAAAGGAACTCTACTACACTGCTGGTGGGAATGCAAGTTAATCCAACCACTATGGAAGGCCATATGGAGGTTCCTCAGTCTACTAGAGATGGAACTACCATATGATCTGGCAATCCCACCCCTAGGGATGTACCCAAAGGACACAAAAACACTGATCCAAAAGAGTACCTGTACCCCCACGTTTACTGCAGCACTATTTATAATTGGTAAGACCTGGAAACCCAAATGCCCAAAAGTAGATGATTGGATCAAGAAGATGTGATACATATATACAATGGAATACTATTCAGCAATCAAAAATGATAAACTAGGGACATTATAGAAACATGGATGGAGCTAGAAGGACTTATACTCAGTGAAACAAGTCAGAAGGCAAGAGAAAAATATTGGATGGCTTCACTTTTAGGAGGAAAATGAAAGAACAACAACCACAACAAAATATAAAAAAGAAGAAAACAACAACAAAAAAACCCAAGAGAAAGCTGAAGGAAATGGGCAATTACAACCAAAAACAAACAAACAAACAAACAACTCAACAAGACCAAAAGGTCAAAGATAAACCAAAGGGACAATGGGGAGGGGGGAAGGGAGGGCAAAGACAGGGATGAGGGCATAAAGAGTGCAAGGGACTGAGGCGATGGTGCACAGGTGAAATGGTGGTGGGAACTCCCTGGGGACTACAAATGATGTCAAATACAATTAAATAAATCTAATAAAAAAAAAAGAAGCTAGTGAGTAAATTTAGTTAGTACTGGCATTTTTTATGGTTTTATTGTAAAACAGATAAAAATACTTTCAATTGTGAAAAATATATCCGTTATTAAAAAGTCAACTGCTAAGTTTTCTGAGGAGAAATATTAAAGAAGAATTTGTTGAGAGGAAATTTGTAAGAAATAACTATAGAAGAAAATACATAAATACATTATGGCAATATTTATTAATTTAGGATTTTACAAATATCTTAGGGTCTTTCTCTCAGCACTGTTAAGAATATTTGGCTGGGTAAAGAAAGACACTCATTTATTCTCCCATTACTTGCTTTCTAGTCTCTATCATGAGTCATCTAGGCCCATTTTGATGAAATGAAATAAGAAAAGAGCAAAAACCTCATGATACATGACAAATAAGGATCCTCTCTTCCCTAGAGCTGGAGAGTACTATCAAGTTCATCCATTAATACCTACTCAATTATTAATAATCTAGTTTTCCCAAACATGCTGAATTCCAAAGTCCAAATAAATATCAAAATATACCCATGCCAGTAGGCTCTTGTGTTACTATTTATTAGAACCATCATTCACACACACACCAGTCTTCAAAAAACAGGACTTTCACACCCATATCTAACTTCAAGTACATAAGAGTTCTTGCAGCAGGTAGAGATATCACCACTTTTATTTTTACAGATATGTCAGTAGTCATGGGTTTAAACCCAAGCCTTTCAGAACTCTTTCCTGGATTCCTTCACTTGAAACTCTCTAGTTATGATCATTCCTCCTTTCCATTTTCTTTAAGAAATAATTGATATTTATAATGAACCTGGGTCCTTAAAATTCCAAACAGCCTTCTAAATTTTCTCAGGTAACATTTAAACTAATAATAAAAGATTAACAGCAACTAAAAAGTTCACAATTCTCTGTAAGTTGGCACCAAATGCAGTAATTTCCCATTAGAGATAACCCTTTTTTCTGAACATGGCCAGTCAACTTTCAAAATTATTGTCCTAAACCAAATCTATTTATGCAGCAAGGTTTTACGTATAAACTATATATGGTAGTTGAATGAATATAGCTCAGACTGAAGAAATGTAACAGTTTTTGATACCACGGCATTCACTGTCATGATTACTCTGGTTCTACTTATTCATCATAACTTCTATAGACCTAAAATATAGGGATCTATACTCTGACACTGCCATTGCTAATGGACACTGCTATACAATCAAGTCATTAATGCTTCGATAACATTCATGTAAGACTACTACTAACATAATAAAAAAAAAAAACATGAAAGATTTTGACACCTCAGCAAAATTTAAACAAGCAAAATCCTTCTGGCTCCTAATTTCCAGTGCAAAGATATAAGTGGACATACAATTTATACTTTTTAAAATTACATGTTGAATGGGTGTTAATTTCATAGCTTGCCTACTTTAAGCTTTATCAAGAAAGTAAGATATTTGTATTTATACCTGTGAATCTTAACGGCAATTTTATTTTTAATCTTTGCTGAGATTACTAAAACATAATTATTTTGTATGTTCTTTCACATTCATGTTACCCACAATGATAAAAAGCCCAAAGTGATAAGAAATCTCTGCTGGAGTTTAATGTAAATCTTTACGTCCACCCTCCTGGTCCCACTATATAGAGATGTTCATGTCACATTGTCAATTTAAATGAAAACACATGTATTGTAAATTTTAAATTTAGTCTCTTCTCTGTCAAGGTAGTTTAGTTTACCAGGTATTCAAACAAACCTGTATAAGGTAGATAGATAAAAAAAAAGAAAACTGGTTCAACAGAATGAAAACAATGAAGGACCATAAACTGCAATAACATTAATGTCTTTGACTCACCAAGGTTCATTAAAGAAAAAGGTAGTTAAAATTTGCTTCACACTGCCATCCACATTCATAAATCTTAGAAAGTCAACCTACATCACAAATGATACCAATAGACATTTTTTTTCACAGATTTATGAAGAGTCACTCCAATGATTTCTTTGAAAAAGAATTATGATAGTAAAAGGAGAGCACAATCTAGTTACTATGCTTCATTTGATTATCAGGTAAAAAAGAAATCACATTCTCTGTTGATTTTAATGACACTAAAAATGAAATTTCCAGTTAAGTGCTATATCCTTAATATCTCCTGGAATCCTTTACTTTATGACTATGGGCATCAACATACCTATTCTAAATTTCACTAAATTCACTCACTTTCTGGTGACAAAGTCTCCTACTTACAAAAAAAGTGTCAGTTGTCTAAAATAAAAATGATTCCATAAAAGGAAACAATTAGCTCACTTTAACAACTTGAGACTTTTCTGTACAAGTCTAAAATTAGAGTCTCATTGTTTAAATTGGGGTATTAAAGGCTTAGATAAAAATCTGATTCAACTTTTTACAGACTAATAAAAACAATGTTACCTTTCACACAAAATAATTCTACTAGTGATTATTAGCTTTCAAACACTAGTGCTCATATTGAAAACATGGCATTAGGTATGTCTTCACTCATTGTTATACCAACAGGTGTGTATAAAGTATTAACCCAAAATCAGTTCCAACCTGCATGAAAAGCTCATTTAAACTGATTAGCTAGCAATGTAAGTTAGAACAATTAATTACAGAGTTATTATTACTTTGTTTTGTATTTTAGTCACCCTTCAAATTTCACTTCAACACTAAACAGAAATCTTTGTGCATTTTCCTCTACGGAGTGCAGAAGACTACTGTATTTATATTTTGTATACGCGTAGTAGGAATTTCTTCAAAATATCCAGACAAGAAAGGGGGAAATTAAAGAATTCCAAAATTGGCTATTAAAATCATATTCACAGAATATTAAATTAAGACCAATGATTGTTATGCTACTTGGTTCTGGCTCATTTGGGATGCATATTTTTTCTGTTGCCTTTGGCAAAAAATTAAAGATAAATTTCATACCTATTTGGGGTGCTTGATCACAACTTTTCATTCACAATTATCTACTGTTTTCAGATAAATACCTCAGCATATTCTTCTAAAAGTTTCTTAAAATCAGGTTAAAAAAAAAAAAAAACTATTCACCTTGGGATATCCTGGGGCAGTCTCAGAGCAATGGAAAATCAACTTCATGCTCTTCAAATGAGAAATTTTAGATCTTAGTTTCTATATATCCAATTTATTTGCAAAAAATTAAACTGTGGTATAATTTATCCCAAATTATAATAGACGTTTTATTAAATAACTATATGCTTTTAGAAGTAGATTTTAAACTCACAAATACAAATAAATCTGTGTTTTATGTACTAAAAAAAGGAAGAAAGAACAAAGGGAAGAAAACAGAAAAATTAAATTAAAAAACACTAATGTACGCTAATACTGCTTACATCTGAACATCAAGATGCCAAGGGACCCAATACAATCCTCAGTTTAACATTTTCAATGGCACAGACTAGTGATCACACGATACTGGTGATACTCTCTAGTTACCCCTGGCAACCTTTCTCAACTGTAACGATGCTACCCTACAATAGCTTTCACTGGGCAGCTTTCTCTTCACTTAGCTGAATGCTCTGGGACCATCTGCGTCGGCAAGCATAAAAGGCCAGCCTGCCTGTGGGCCCGTCACTCTGAACACCACCTCTCTGACCCTGATTAAATACAACTTTCAATCCTTTTTGTCCTCCCTGTTGACTTCTCCTATTAAGGGAGCCCTTTGACAAAGAAAGCGGAAGAGTGGACTAACTGCCCCCAAGAAAGGTGATGTCTGATACTGCTCAACACAAGGATTAGCAAGCCAATACATAACAAAAGCAAGTTTGGGGGGAGGGGAGAGGTAAAGAAAAAAAATGGTTTTAGCTAGAGCTTTGACTAATTCAGTAGGTACACAATTCAACAAATAGCTATACAAGAGGCCTTCTTTGAAAGAAATAACTATAGCAGAACAATAATTTGGAGAGATACCTTTCAACATCTTGACATAAGGCCATGACATTGACAAAAACACCAGAGATTCGTTTTCTATTTGATTTTTTTAATTAAAAAAACTTAAGTATTGAAGGCAAGAAAGATGGTGCAAAAATGAAAAACAAAAACTATTCAGTTCATAACTGTAACCTACTATCTCATTAGAAAACAAGGTAGCTCTACTTGTTAAATAAACTAAAATATATTAAAACATTTATTCAAATATTTAAGTATTTAAATAAAGGTGTGAAATATGCAACTGTCTACAAAGAATCATTTATAACTTAATGTGTCTGGACTGAGAGAACTTCAATTTAAAGGATGGAACTAGATTAGGTAGTGATCACCATGTAGTGTATAGACATTGAACTATAATACCGTATACCTGAAACAGTGTTATAAACCAATGCCACTCAATGAAAATTTAGTTGGAAAATAAAAGAACTTATTTCACAGGATAAAGTGCTTTAATATCACAAATTCACTCCAAAGTGTCTAGGTATATGGAGACTTGTGAACATTACCTGCAGATACTTAAGGTAGTAGAAATCACTCAATAAGGCAGCAAATTGAAAATCACCACTTTCAACAATACCACCAACTTTACTCAAAACCCCCCTGCCCCAAGTCAGACCAAAAAATAAATAGAGTTTGGGTGGTTCAATCAAAAAGTCAACTGAATAATGCAACTCATATCATAACCTTGAAATACATAAGGATGTATGAACCACCTAAGGAACTTTATTTTAATCTATTTAGAAGTCTAACCTATAAAGTAAAACTTAACCATACTTATTCAAAGAATGACCAGTACACGCAGGTCAAGAGGGAGGTTCCAAGAACAGGTGTGACTTTCAGTGCTAAAACTGAGAGAGTCCTGGACACACTGGGACAAGCAGATAACCCTAGGGAATGAAGCCACATATATGGAGAAATTATTATACACTACACAAAGTACCAGATTCTGTCAGAGAACCTAATTCATGTATGTTCAAAATAACCCTATGAGTAAAGGATTTTTAAAATGAAGAGGTCTAGATAAGTATAAGGATGAGTAATCGCAACAGGGCTGCACTGTTGGAATAGAAATTTGAGTCTGTGTACGGGTGAATTGGTGGTGGGTGGAAATTCTCAGGGGACTATACCAAGAAAAGAAAGCAAACATTATTAAGAAAATATATTCATTAATTTAAAAAAAAGATAAGAAAAAGAAATTTGAATCTGTCTGCTTGTCCCCAATACCCATGATTCTTAGATAATATTATACCATCACTCCAGAAGTTAAGTTGAAGGGAGGGGGAAACCATCATTTTTCCTTCAGAAGGCACAGGACTTGGTAACCCACTAACTTTAAAGTCTACACATCTTTTACTACACTTCAATCTAACAGAGCTATAACGTTTGATTAACCTTTTGAATAAAAACGGGCATTGAAAATGATAAAGTATTGAACACTTCAACTTTCTAGCTTATGAGATTAGGAATTACTTCCTATGGGGAACTAGGTCAATTGTATGTTTAGTAAAGAGGCTGGAGTTAGGAGTACAGAATAACCAGTTAAGTGCTCCAGAATAAGACTTAGATACAATATGAATGGAAGATATTTTCTCTAAGGTTCTTTGATGTCTCCAATAGTTCTTACTATGAAGACATTCCCACTGTTATCCACTACCAATGGGATCTCAGTACTGACTTGGTGAAAAGTCTAGGAATTGCTTGCCTCTCCAAGAGGTAATCCTATTAGTCAAATAGGTCAGTGTAGTCTTCCAGTAACAAGTAGAAGTAATTCAAGCAGTCCAGTATCTTGATCAAATTATAACTATTTAGATGGGCAACAAGACAAATGCACAAGCCTCTTGCTCCTCCTCATTGCTATTATTTCTTAAAGATCGCATGATGTCTATGTGCCATGTAAGATGCCCTGGAGAGGAGTAAAGTATGCTTTATCTTTGAGCTTTATATTGTAGGGAGGAACAGAAGATTTCAGAAACATAAAAATATCAAAGACAACAAAGAAAAGTGCATGGTATGATATAATGAAGGTTATGTGAACTCACTGAACTGAAAAACTGGGTTTGGGGGTGTCCAATAGAACTTGAAAGGACAGAACTCATTTAACCAAAGAAGGAACAGGGAGAACAATCTAGATTGGTGGGAACTAGTAAATAATCTAACTAGAGTACAAGGCAGTACTGAGGGGTTAAACAAAGTGGAGCTAAAATCTATTATTTAGGCAATAGTGAGACACAGAAGGTTTTCAGAGTAGGGAAAAATGTTTTCAGGCAATGTTTTAACAGATTAATTTGGCTGTGATAAAAGTAGAAACAAAATAGTATAGGCATTGTACTCACGAAGTTATTTCTCAAAAATGTTTATTATAAATTGTTTTTCAAATTTGATTCTCACAGAATTACATAAATAATGGATACAATGGTTCCACTATTTATTAATTATATGATCCAAAGTTCAGAAGTTTAAGCTCAAATTATAATAGCTTTGTAATTCCAATACAAGGCTGACTATAAAAAAAAAAAAAGAAAGAAAATAAGAAGCCATGTCATACAAGACTCACATTAACAAAGGCTCATTATAAGGAGCAGAAATTTTGTTGGTGCTAACAATCTCCCTGCTCCCCACCCCCTCATTTCTCTAATCCAAAAAAAGTAGATGCACAGGGGATTGGCAGTAGGGATTTTTGTGGAAGGAATGAAAAGATACATAGGTGGGGGTGGGGATATCCAAGGTTATGGCAGACTATGTTCTATAACAAAGAAACCACAGAAGGTATTATTAGTACAAAATACATAGCAAATAAAGAGCATTCATGTTTCCAGTAAATTAGAATATATAATAATGGTTTAATTCCTAGCCAGGTACAATTAATTATGTCACCTATCCTTCATTGAAAGTTACCTGAAACCATTCGTTTTCATAACTGAAAATCAGCAATAATACCGACCAACCTTTTATAATATAAGGTGGTGAAGTAATGTTTGAAGGTATGAAGGATTAAGTGAACTAAAAAATATAACATACATAAAGTACACAAAAATATATAAAATACAATGCCTGGCACAGGATAGGTGTCTTTTCTTCCTTACATCCTTAAACCACTAACAATGGAATTAGGTCAAATTTTATAACAAATACCATTACAGGAAAAGATTTACTGCAACAAATTATTTTCCTGCCTCAAATGATGTTCTATATACTGGTCTATAATCTACTGCACCAGTTTTACAACATTATAGCAATGGTTTTAGTAAACATGCTCACAATTATATTGAAAAAGTCCTGTATTTGTGTAGTATTGTAAATATTTCATAATATATTCACATCTGCCTTCTACATGGCCACAGAAATACCAGGAACTGGGGAAAAAAGCTTTACCCTATGCTGATGTCAAAGATGAAGAAACTAGTAGAGAATAAATGATGTTTCTAAGGTATCATCTGGCTCATCAGCAATTGTGCCTTAGTGATATTTCATATCTCCTGATTCTATATAAAACACAATTTCTTGTATTTTTCCTTTTCTTAAACTTGATCTTCTTCTAATGTTCACTCTCTAGAATAATCTATCATGACATCATCTATTTTCAAGAGCAACCAGTCTTTTATATTTAATCTTATTCTCACCTACATAACCCTCTGTTTTTCTCCACTCTTCTGTCAAAACAATTTACCAAGATGGCGACTCTGATCTTTTCACTATCTCACTAAAATTCCCTTCTAGAAATCCTGGAGTTTTCTGACCATACTTAAAAAGGCCCTACATAATCTGGTTCTAATTTACCACTCTAGACTAACCGCTCACTATTTTCTATCACGGTCACAAACTATTCTCTAACCAAAACTAATTATGCCTAAATCATTAAACAAATCAATACTATACACTTGTTATTTCCTGGACCTACAATGTTTTCTCCTCTATCTATGCCTGCCTGTTTAGTTTACTTTTATTTATCTGTTAGATCTTGCATAACTTTTTCCTCAGGAAATCTTATTTAATATTACAAAACTGAATAAGGAATTCCTCCTATGTGCCCATTGATGTCCTGTATTTACATATATGAAGACACGTATCTTTGACTTGTGAATACCTACTTAAGTGTCAAACTGCTTGCCACGCCCTCAGAAGGCAACATCAAAGTTTTAAGAGGGCCCACCACACTTGTAGATGCTCAACAGCAATTTATTGAATTGAACTTGGTTTACTGATGTCCCCAAAATATGCTTATTTAATAATTTACTACTATATTTTACTGTTTCAATTGTTTACAAGTCAAATTTCCTCTTCTACTTATTTCAACATAATAATTTCTAAAAATAGCTACTTCTCCAAAAATATTAGAATGCAGAATATTGAACAAAAGAATACTGCGGGATTCTTTTGGAGTATTTCAAGGTGTGGATGAGAATATTAAAACTATTTATTTAATTGTGCTGTTTATATTTGTTACTATGCCAAATACAAAACTTATCTACCTTGTATCCATAACCTGACTTACGTATTGCTGTGTCTGGAATTGATTTTTCTAAAAAGAGATCTTTACTTTTTTATCTTAAAAGCCAATTTTTCCTAAAAATAATGCATCTCCAATTTTATGCTGTAAAATAACTGAGAAAATAAGGTTTGATATACCTATTTGACTTATTAAGTAGGGTTTGATTCACCAACTTTTTTCCCTAAATGAGATATACCTATCATGTTTTGATGAGTTTTACAGGGAAATTAGCTTTTATAAATTATTCAATTGAACAAATGCTTCCTCTCCATCGCACACTACTCGCTAAAAGAAAAACAGAAATCCAGCACTGGGTTCTATTTCACGTGAAAATATGTGAAAAAACAGTGGACCTTACTGATTAATCATGGCAGAACCCTCATGGAACCCTCACAGTTAATAAGCAGAGCAAAACATCCACCACACCCTGTTATTAAAGAAAAAAAAAATGACAATAAGTTAGGTTTTAGAAGGAAAAGGACCTTGGCAAAATAACTAACTCCCTATCGTTCATTACTTCTTCAAACATAAAAGATAAAGGTCTCCCTCACTTTTCAAGTTTATTACAAATCAGATCATGTTTAAAGACATTAAGAACTGACTTAAATAACTCATGTGAAGAAGCTCTTTTAAAAAGTAATCCTTTACTAAATATTCACTTATCAAGTGAACTATTAAAAAAAAAAGAAAATGAAACTATAATTACACTATGGTGTGTTTTGTAGAAAATCCAGGTTATTCTAAACAAGAGATGTTCCTACTGAAAACTGGGCTGGTGCAGCATTTTTAAAAAGACTTTCTTGCACAGTGAGTTTGTTACAGTACTTGACCTGTACCAGAAAGAAGTTCAACCTATCTTTGCAAAATGGCTGGTAATAAAAAGCAAAAAAAAAAAACAAGATTTAAAGTCAAGCTGAGAGCAGCCATATGACACTACAAAGCATTACTGGGAGACAATAGGCATATCTAAAAATGCTTAATTTAAGTATATTCTTACTGCTCAATGGATTGCAAAATAAACACAATGACAGTCAACATGTTTAGGATAGAAAGTTTGGAGACACAACAAACAAACTGTATAGTCACAGTCTCACATCACAAAAATTTATGGCAAACTGTTACCACTACACGAAAATCCAGTCTATTGTATGATTCTCAATTTGAATTAGCCACTGAAAACACTAGAAGCCTAGCTTGATGAAAAAAATTATGTAATAACTACTTGAATTTTGATCAACACTTCACACACACAGTTTTACAGGAAAAGAATGAAAGGCTTTTCAGGAGCCAGTCTAAACAAATGTTTTGTTGCTGTTTTCAAATCAACCATGTCTGCAAGGAAAGCACGCCAACTCCTCTAGCACAGTCCACAGTGCAGCCTGAGTAATTGTTCCACGGCTTACAGTATGTGTACATAAACTCGGTTTTAACCCTGAAAGCATGAACCTTGAACAATATACAGCACGCTGCTTGGCACTTATAATTTATTAATAAACTGGCACAGGTTTAACAAAATGGTACAGTTTTACAAAGTGAGCAAAGGATGCAGTGTTGCCATCTCCTCTAAAACCCTTTTAAAGCAAATAATATTTTGCCAAAAAAGAATAGATATAATGAATTTCCAAACCACTTACATGGCTTGCAATATACAATGCTGAAATAATTTCATAGGGTTAGACTGGTCAGATGATCTGCCAATTTTACACAAAGTATAGAATTTTCCAAAGAAGGCCTTACTAAAATCTTAAAATGTCTTTTCTTAACATGCTTAAATTTTATAAGGCATATCTATAACATCAAGATGAAAACAAATATATGTAAATTTCAAATAAAATGCTCATCAATTACTTTAAAAGCTGTAATGTTTGTATGTAATGAACTTCACTCAGAAACAATTGTTATTTCCCACCATAATTCTTCCCTGTTTTAGCTAAAAAGCTTAAATGTTAATCTTAGTAATTTGACAATTTCAGTTCTCTAGAATAAAACAAATCACCTTCTTGGGGGTACATAACAGGTAAATCTACATGTATGTAATATACGACTCCCCTGATTGCTTTTCCTTCATGGTGTTTTCAAGTGTGAGGGCCAAATTTGTTACTGAATGTGCAAAATCATTTAGTGTGCTGATACAATGAATTGGTTTCTGGAATTCAAATCTAATTTCATGCTTTTGTTTAAGCATATGTAAATCTTTTAATTTGAAAGCAAATCTTAATAGATAAAATTAATATGTAAATGTAAACTGTAAATATAAAATACGCAATTTGAAATAACTCGAGGCAGCAAGCTCTAGATTTCCATTAATATCTCTGCAACAATTAGAACATGTTTTTAATAAGAGCTTCACTGTGTCATTCTGTCATCTTGCTTTATTGCATTAATACAAGAAAATGTGCTACCAGGAAGAAGTTTAAAAGCACTATCTACGTAGAATACAAAATTTTATATAAGTAGTTTTGTATCACACAGCATTAACAGGAGAAATACATATTGTGTCCAGGCCTGCAAGAGCATACATTTGCTCCTTTGAGAGCACTGTCAAGTACCGTGGGAAGCAAGGAAGTGCTCCCATACATACATCACAGAAATTATATACCTGAAACACAATGGCTATATTTACAACTCTCTAGTTAAAGCAAAACAACAAATATACATTTCCATTTACCATATATGTAAAGAAAAACAACATATTTTGGCAGAAATCCAACCAATACAGAATTTGACTTTTGGAAATTTTAAGGAATTATATGTAGATTACACCAGAATATATCTTCAAAAGTATATCTTCATTTTGTTTAATACTAAGTTAAACTAATAAGCAGTTTATGCTTCCCTTATTTGGCAGCCATAGTCTGGAATGCAGTTGGTTACCCTATATACTAACCCTGTAACAAAAGCAAGTTCATTATTATTCATTCAGCTTATAAGCATATCTTGATACATGGGAAGAAAAAAATACTAATGGAAAAAATCTGAGAAAATATTAGAACAAGATAACAATCCAATACCTATTTTTAAGAGGAAAAAAAGCAATGCAATGATTTAAGAACTAGAATTAAGTATTCTGAATGATCCTAAGCTGATGAGCCACTGGCTTAGGGGAGCGTTCTATTGATATTAACCACCTTCATTAGGTAGTCAGCATCTTATTTATCTAACCCTGAGGTTAAACATTTTATTGCAGTAGTCAATTTGGAAGTTATAAAATTCTTCTGTTGGGGGTAGCTGTTTGGGGGTTGGGGGTAGGGCTGCAGTCAAGAAAATCAGTGAAATCTCCAGAATGAACAGCCTGGCACTTTAGTATCTCACTGGGCACCCAGGAAAGCAATACTATAGAAAGCAGGTTACCGTTTTGATAGTTGTATTTTCTGTGTTATCTAGAGAAAAACAGGTTCATCCATGCAAAATGGACTGTTTTAGAAGATATTGCTGCTAAAATGAAAGACTTTTCAAAAGGAAAAAGTGATTATTCCAGATGAAATGAGAAGCTCCAATGTCAACCTTACTTACTGAATCAGCAAAAATCAAAGCTTTACTCAGAATAGGAAATTGGAGATTTTCTTTTAATTTACATATCTTTTTTGCTGAGTATGTTTTAGCTGAAATATGAGAGAACTTCTAAGAGACAGCACTTCTCATTTCCAACCATGTTTTGCTAGAGCAATAAAAAATACCACTACTTGGAACTAAGAATACATCAATTTTACTAGCACTAATGTGGAAGAATCAAGAGTTTAAGTCAGAAATAGCTTCTCTTTTATAGCATTTTGTTATGTACTCATTAGCCAGGCCAGGGGCACAGCAAACAATCAGCTATAAAGTAAAAATGTTTGTTAGCATTGGGACATATCTAAATAGCAAAAGCCTTGGCATAATGAAGCAAAATTCCCAAAAGAGCTTTTAAGTCAAAAACAGGAAAAAATAATCTAGTCACCTTTTTGTCATGTATACAGAATTGTTATATGTGTGGATTCTTTAATAAAATGAATGAGAAGTTCAAGTGTGTTAAGCTTATATAAATTCTGGAAATTATCCTATTAAATGAATTGATTGTTTTTAAAACATAGGATTTTATTCCACATTTTGTAACTCTGAAATATTTCCTTAATAGTATCAATATTAAAATACCTGAAAATGTACCTAAGTTTGTTGACAAACATATTTCTTGGCTATGTTCTATGCATTAACATTTTATTTTATACTAAGTGCTTTTAATCTTAGTTGGATTGCTTTTTCTTAGTGGTATAGTAAAGGGAAAAGAATGATGGCCTATTAGCAAGAAAAACAAATTTGTCCAATTCCATTCATTTTGGAAGAAATTACGCTGCCTATCCCAATCCCTACCCTTCTTAGTTTTAGAGCTTCTTTTCCTTTACCTTGGAAGTTATAAAGTATGATAATTTTCCCCCTATATAAAGATTGTTTTAAATAAATTTATACAGAGAGCATAAAAAATTATCTCTGGTTGATTCTTAAGGGACGTAAAAACAATTCAAAAAATTTCTTCACAAACCGTTTAAAAGTCAAAATTTGTCTGGTCTTCATGAACAATAATTAGTAGGCATAAATGAAAATTTAACATAGTTAGAATTTAGGTAATTATCTGTTTTTAACCTGCACAAAACAAATGCTCTAAGCAATACTTAAAAGGCACAAAAGCCTTTAAAAATAAAAATTCAATATTCTTGGAAATAATATTAAATTTTTAACAATCTAAACAAAAAATATACTGAATTGTTTTACTATGGGAAAACAAAAACCAAGCTAGCCCGCTTAAAAAAAAAAACAAAACCCAAATCATAAAAAAGATAGGTAAGAAGAGTTTTAAAAGATAGTCTCTGCATTTGTCCTTATCACAGAATGAGTCACTTACATACAACAAGTAGTATTTGCCGACTCATATGTACGCTGCAAGACATACTAATGATCTTTAGGCCCCAAACCCCACCAACAAACTCACTATCTTCAAATAATGTGGAAATTAAAACCCAGGGCTTATGTTGACCATTATTGACTATTAATATATCATTTCACTGTATAAATATCTGGACACCTTATATTTTTAAGTAATTATTTAAGCCTGTTAAGTTCTTAAAACAGAACTGGAAATCACTACTGCCATTCCATAGGGCTGGTAACGTGCTTAAATATGGTACATGCCTCTTTCTACTTTGATACCCAAGGAAATTATAAAATGCTTTCCTCTTTAATTTAATATTTAAATGTTCCCACATACTTTCTTTCAATATTGGTATCAGAAGAAAAAAACGTAAAAATAAGAAATCTTGGTTTAAAAGTTTCATAAATAAATCTCACACGAAACTGAATGTACAGATGAGGCAGTTAAAAGGCAGGCTGCTCACATTATGGCTGTATGATATAGAAAATCAACTTCCTCCAACTTTAAAAGGTTGGAACAAGCCAATTTTGTCAAGTCTTTCTGTTATGAAATATAACTTTTCATCAGTGTGCAGAGGCTTAGCGATGACCAATAATAAAAATGACAGTGCAGTGGCCTGGCTTTACAGACCTGGTTTTCACAGACCGAGCTGAAATATATTTGCTGTTTTCTATGGCAGTATCCCATGCTTAAAACCCTCCCTTTCTGCCTTTGTTCAGCCCTTTTGCTAGCAACCAAGGGCTTTCTTTTGGCTCAGCCTAGTAAAAAGCCAAAGGACTAGAACATGAGGGTCATCAAGGTCTACAAGGTAGATGAACAAACCAACAAAGCAACATCACAGGGCAAAGAGCAAAGGCATTACAATAAGAATCTAATTACAACAAAAGTAAAGTCTATATAAAACGGTCATAATTTTAAAAATAGTTAACACTAGGAATTGCCAAAATGGCTGCTTTCCTTTATTAAAATGCTTAAATAATGTTCTTTTTAAATAAGAATTGAAAACCAGGACCTTAAACAATTATTTTCAAATTCAAGTGAAACAGGTCCTGCAGCACACAATGACTTATTAACTAGGAAACATTAAGCCTAAATCTTTGATGTGTGAGGATGTACTATAAGACATTTTTCTAATTAACAGTGGATTTCTTTTCATGTATGTTGTACACTCACTTCCCCAGTTTGCTGTGTTGTAAAGTTTAAAGCAAAATTACCTACAACTATAAGGAATCCTGAGAGTCCTATGAGAAGAAATGAAAATAATTTCACAATTATTTCTAGAAGCAGCTTTTCCTGCTCGTTTCCCCTACAACTGATTTATATTAAGGATACAATTGTGGGCAAAAAGATGCTAGATATTAATGAAGCGGCTATTTCCTTTTAAAGTCTTCATTGTGATCATAATGTTAATTGCTCCCTTCACATTCATTTTTATGCCAACCCTGCAGTGGGGCAAATGGGATTTTGATGATTTGAAGCGCACAGTGAAATAGTTGGAATGATCAATCAGGTGAGACACAGTTCCGAATAATAGCAAAAGAATAAATTTTGATTTTGGCAAAATCAAAACCAAGTTTTTCCGCTAAGGAGGGCCTTTTTAAAAAAAAGGGTGGATGAGGAAAAGTTTATTACTAAGCAGTTTACTGGTTATACAAAGAAAACTTACTACTTCACTAAGCTAAAGGCCTCTCCCTCCATTTTCCGTTCTCCTCAAAGAACACCTGAACACAAACACACACACACACACACACACACAGAACCAAATAGTTAAAATATACTTTCTGATAAAGGAGAGAAAAATTATCTAGTAAGATATAGCACAATTTAAAGTTTTACATAATTTTAGCAGGCATATTGGCCAAGATAATCTCAGAGCAACATTATAAACAGGTAAGAGATAAAAGGAAAATACAAGAATACTCCAAAGTAACAAAGTAACTCCACTTTTTCTTTTCTTTCTTTTTTTAAACAAAAGTAATGTTACAATAGTATTGTAAAAAGGTCACTGACAAATCTGGTCAAATAGGACAGGATCAGTACTGACTTTTCACAGCAGATCCTAAAAGCAAGAAATCTCTCCTTTCTTCTAGAGTGCTAATCTCAATGACAAAAGACCATGGTATAAGTAGTCAAGACTGATAATGTTGTTTTCTGATGATCAAGGCAATTGGGTAAAAAAATAAACTCTGAAAGCTAAACAGGTGAGACTTTTTAATATTCTAATAATAAATAGTCTCTAAATAAAGGTTATGGAAGCACAAATGAGTAATAAATATGAAAGAGTTCTACTAACCAAAAATTATATATGTAAGTGGGGATAAGAACTACTATTTCCCCTTTGAATGTCTTCTATAAAGATGTAATTTAGGAAAGTGACAACTGAATTGATATATCCCAACAATCTAATGATGGTTCAAATATTATCTCCTTAATGAAGCTTGGCCTGCTTTTCTAAGGAGAAATAGATTGCTTATTCCTTAATGATCCTTTAATATTAAGCCTGTATGCACATCATAGCTCTCCTATAAGGTTAAAAGCTCCTTGAAGGCAGGGACTATATGACTTATTTTATCTTTGTGTCTACCATGGATACCTAGATCCTAAAAATTGTGTGGATCATTTGACTAAGTCCCCAATTACACAAGAATGAGCAAGACTTGGCACAATCTAAAGACTCTATTATCTTAATAGGCATATTTATTTGACCTTTCTATCAAAATACAAAAAATACGCAGGGTATAGGGATTCTCTGAGAAATGTACACAGTATGGTGAAGAAGGTGGAACACATAAATAAGAAACACTCAGTAATAATTTTAAAGAATAGTTTTTTAAGTAATATAGTCAAGAGTTCAGGGGAAAGGAAGAATATAGCAGGAAAACAGAGACTTAAATGTGTAGATAGCTTCTACCTTGTCATGAAAACTTAAATCCTCCTAGAAAATCAGCACAGAAAGTTAATTCTAACTAAGCCTGGTGAATTTGAAAGGGGTATGGTTAGATGACACATTTCTCACAGAATTATTACCATATAAAGTCAAAAGTATAATCTTATTTGAGTGAGGTACATCCATTCAAAGCATGGAATGGACATTGAAATACATTCTGAAAAGCAAAAAGTATCTTGGGCCTTCTTATTGGGTTTTGTTGTTGTGTCTTCTTTTAAGGAATTCCACGTTGGATCTTCAAAAATTTGCTGTATGGCTTGATTTGTACTGGTTTCCTATTAGAAATCTTTGAGAACCTTCTTCAACAAGTTAGGTGGGAAAAGCTGAAATAACAGCTGTGAAATAGTCCCTGGAGGCAACTTCTGGGAGATTGGCACCCCTCTTGAAGAAGTTCAAATTGAAGGCATTTAAGTGAAAGCATGTCTATGAAACAACCTCAAAGGCAAGAGATTATGAGACTCAGGAGATGAAGGATGTTTCTGAAGCAAAAATGTAACAACTCAAGTGGAACTGATAAATGATTTTTCAACTTAGCCTTTTATCGTTCTAAGGTAGATAAATTGAGTAGCTTGCACTGTGCTATGCATGGGTCTTCCAGATGAGGCTTACTGTATGTTTTGTGTAGGCATTAAAAATCCTATAGCATTTTAGATAAATAAAGGTAAGGAAACATAGTTCTGTGAGCCCTGGTTAAATATGTTTTAAAATAAATAACTAGGTGTTTCTTGGCTTGCATAAATCTTTCAAGCCTGGTTAGTTAATATACTGAGATAAAATATAAAAAACATCACTTTAAAAATGTTTTGGAATCTAGTTCTATATACATAAAAGTCTTTTAAAATTATGTGTAACCTTTGAAAAGATTAAATGATATTGCAGGTTAAATAGTATAGCACATCCAATAAATAACTGTTGAAAGAAAAGCTGAAATATTTTCATCTAGTTACCCTGAGAAAGTTAAATGTCAAATACAAAAGTGCTGAAAGACCACCTCAAGTTTTCAAAAAGATTATTTTAAGGATATTTTAAGATGGTGGCACAATGTATACAGGATTCTGCATCAGATGCCACATGTGCTAGACTTTGGCCTTGAAAGAGATTATTATTTTACCTTCTTAGCAACCATTCCTTTTCTTATGGTAACAAAACAGTGTTTCTTACTGGAAAATCATTCCATATGGTTTGGATGGTGATGAATGATGATCTACTCCTCCCCACTTCACCCATTTTCATGCCCCCATCAGAAGAGTAAGTACAAAACTCAAACCATACCAATCCAAGTATCAGATTCCACTGAGTAACTCAAACTGAGCCAAGGAAAGGAATTCCCAGAAATTTTACCAGAACTATCAGTAAAGTGGCACTGCCTCCATCTGAGATATAGGTAAGGTCTAAGTATGAAGCTACCAAAAGCCATTTCCCAACTGGAGCCAGTTTGACAATGAAGCCAAGTAGAGGAAAGAAGAATTGAAAAATGGGGAGAGTCAGTGTTAATGCTTGAGTCTCTAGAACAGATCTTAGCTAAGGCCAGATAAATCCCTACATTTCCTAATGACAACTAAACAAATAATTCTGCCTTTCTCCCTTCTTTCAGTGGATGTTGAAACCACTAGGTTTAAATTAGTTAGAAAACAGAATACTCCCACCACTTCAAACTACCTTTCTATACCCTGCTTGAATAAAGAGAAGAAAAAAAAAGTCCCTTCATTGTGGAGAAATCTGGGGGAACCACCTTACTCAAATGACCAAAAGCTAACATCAATAACAGGACAAAATGAAACAAACTTCTTGATGTGACACAATGAACTCCACATATCACTTATCCCTGCCAAATACATATATATATTATATATATGCTGAATATATATATAATATATATATGCTGAATATAATCATGACAAGCCCAAATTAAAGTCAAGGCCCAAGTAGCTATAAAAGTACAATGAATTCATTTACTTGGTCAATACATTTTGAACACTATTCTAGGTTCTGGAACTACAGCAGCAGGGGGGAAATAACACAAAAGTCCCTGCTATCATGGTACTTACATTCTACTAGAAAGAAACCAAAAAATTAAGTATAAAATCAGAACATAAATTTTTAACTAAAGGGAACAGAAAGTTGCCACCATCTTAACAGAAATAATTAAAGTTGACATATACTGTGTTTTATGTCTACATATATATTCGAAAACTAATGCCTTCTATTTGTTCCCCAAAATTCTCAGAAGTTCTGGTGTATGTATTTTTCCTACCCATTTGATAAGTTGTGAACAATTTCCTGTTTTATTGAGTAAATTTACTAGACTGTGATTTTAAATTGTTGAATAATATTCTCTTGTTTGGATGCACCTTAATTAACAATTATCCTATTAGTTATTTAGGCTATTTATATACATTAATCAATGTAATACTAAATTAAAAATGCCTATTTATTCATTTGTGATCATCAAACTGATGAAAGTAGATTTAGGTATGCATAAATATAAATATTTTCTAATATGTGGTTTTTGAAATAAGCTTTGTAACTATACATAATAAAATTCATAATTTATAATTCAAAAAGTTTTTAAAAAATCAATATAAAGTTTTATAAAGTCCACAATTAAGATATAAAAGATTTTCATGCTACCAAAAGTTGCTTCATTTTTTCTTCACCAAAAATACCTTCCAGGGCCTCCCTGGTGGTGCAAAGGGTTAAGCACCACACTATGAAGCATCTGTAGCCACTGCAGCACAAGTTCAATCCCCTGCCAGGGAGGGGACCCACATGGCACAGCAGACCTCTCCTGCCTTGCCTGCTGTTCCCCTCAGCAGTGTATTTCGGTCAATCCGCCTGTTCTGTTCCCCACTCTGTTTCTTGTGGATCCTGTCATCCCCCACACCTCTGGCTGTACCCCAGTTCTTATATGCATAAATAAATAAATTTTTAAAAAATACTTTCCATTTATACCTTGACAACCAGTGATATACATCATTAATTTTGTCTTTTACAGACTATCAGAGGAATAGATGTGCATAGTCCACTGTCTCTGATTTCTGAGTTAGCATAAGCTTTAGAGATTTCCACCCTGTGGAAGGTTTTAGCAATTTGCTCCTCTGAATGGATATTCCACAATTTGCTTATCAATCACCAAGTGATAAGAACTTTGGGTTATTTCAACTTTTTGACCATGATGATTACAGCTGCTAGGACATCTAAATACAAGTCATTTTGTGGACATTGTCTTGATTTCAGTTTCATCTGAACTGCCAAGTCAGATGGTATGGTGCATATTTAACTTGACAAGGCTCTTCTTTTTTTTTTTTTTTTTTTAAAGATTTATTTGTTT
>JAGFMF010011802.1:3323660-3402399 GCA_019455555.1 Galemys pyrenaicus | reverse complement strand
CCCCTCCCTGGCAGGCAGCAGGGATCGAACTCGTGCTGCAGTGGCTGAGGTTTGCTTCATAATGCGCTGCTTAACCCACTGCGCCACCAGGGGAGGCCCGACAAGGCTCTTCTGAACCACTCTTTCAAATAAGGCTGTGCCATTTTTCTTTCTGATGAGTAGTACATGTGAGTTCTCATTACTTTGCATCCTACATATATTTGGAGTTGTCAGTTTTTTTCATTATAGTAGATGGTAGTACTAGCTCATTGTGATTGTAAGGTCTTTCATTTACTTAATAATTTTGATTTTTCAAGAGCATATTTACCAACTGTATATCTCTATAAGTAAATATCTTATAGTCTTTTGACCATTTTACCTTAGATTGCCTATCTTCTTTTTACTGAGTAGTATTCAGAATTTATGTCTCCTTTACAACTATTTTCTCTAGGTCTCCGCTTTGCAATTTCAGTTCCTGAAAGTATCTTTTGAAGAGTAAAAAATTTTTAATTTTGATGAAGTCTAACTTCTCTATTATAATAATTAATTTTAAATAATTTAAGTTTTTGCTGATTTTTAAAATATTTGATCAACCTAACACTATTCAGCTTTAGTTCTTACATTTAAATCTATGCATTACAAGTTAACTGTCACATGTTGTGTGACATAAAATTATAGCTCATTTTTGGCACATTAATTTGGTACAGCATTGATTTGCTAAAGTCTATCTCTTGCTCCAGTTAAATGTGTGGCATCTTTATGTGTGAATCTATTTCTAGACTCTATTCGTTCTCTCTATATACATATATGCCTTCCTTTATAATAGTATTTTGATCACTACATTCTAGACCTTTTGTATTTCTAAATACATTTTATAATCATTTAGAAATTTTCACTTGAGAGGAAAATCCACTGAGACTTTGCATGAATCTATAGATAAATCTGGGAAGAATTGACAATTTAAAAAATTAGAATCTTCTGATCTATGAACATGGTATAGTTCTCTATTTAGATCTTTAATTTTCCTGTGTCACTTTATAGCTTTCAGTGTAAAGGCCTTATAAATTTCTCTTACAATTCTCATAAAGTATATGAAAAAATGTGTTTCATATTTTTTGATACTATTGCAAATGGTATTTAAAATTTTTTTCAAGTTCTGGTTGTTTGTTGGTAGTCAAAAAAACAACTGTTTCCTGCAACTTTGCTAAGCTTATTAGTTCCAGTAACTTTTGCATAGTTCCCTTATTACTTGCTAAGTAAATTCTTATGACAGTTGAAATTAATGACATTTTTATCTTTCTTTCCTATCTTTAGTTTATTTTTCTTGCCTTACAGCACAACTTCTGATACAATATTAAACAGAACTACTGAGAGGGGAGTCTTGTCTAGTTCCGAATTATTGTGTGAAAGAAAGCATTCAGTTTTTGGTTGTTGGTTTCTTAAGAGGCCCTGTATGAGGCTGAGAAAGCTCCCCTTTCATTCCCAGTTGCCAAGTTTTTCTTTTAATCTGATATCAATGCATGCTGAATTTTGTAAAATGCTTTCCCTATATTTACTGAGATGATCAAATGATTTTTCTTCATTAGTTTCTTTATATACTAAATATATAACACTGATTAATTTTCTTATGGTAACCAACCTTATTTTCCTAAAATAAATCTCATTTGGTTATGATGTACTAAACTTTTTATATAACAAGATTCATTTCCTAATGTTTTATTAAGGATTTTAGTGACTTCGTGAAAGATACTGTGTCTTCTCAGTTTTTGTGTCGTGGCAGTACAAGCCTTACAGAATGAATCAGGAATTACTATGCCTTTTATATTCTGGAAAAGCTTACATAGGATTGGTATTTTTTTCTCCTTTAAAGTCTGGTATAATCTACTAGCTGAAGGCCAACTAAACCCTGAGGCCTTGTCTATGGGAAGGTTTTTTTACTAGGTAGTTAAATATTCAACTTCCCTAATAGGGTTATTCAAGCTATGTATTTAAACTCTAACTTTGCCCTTCAAAAAATTTTGTTCTTTACATATAATTTATTGAATTAAATTGTTCATAATATTCCTGCAGTCTTTTAATATTGGTAGGATCCATGTGATGTCCCTTCTTTCTTTACTGATAATGGTAATTTATGTCTAATTTATCTGACTAAACATTTTTCAATTGACATTTTGACAAAGGATTAACTTTTACTTTCCTTAATTTTCTTTATGGGTTTTCTGTTTTCCAATTCATAAATTTTTGCTCCCTTATTTATTTCACATTGTTTACTCTGGGCTTAACTTACTTTTCTGTTTCTTAATATGGGAGCTTTGATCACTCATTTGTGATCTTTCTCCTTTCCTCCTTCTACAATTAGTATATTATTTAAATTTCTCACTTAAGATTACAAGTGACAATGTCAGCAAATGGTAGAGTAGGAAACTCCAAAAAGAAAAGACAAAAGAATGTCTCTATAAAAGAAAAAAACAAAAAACTGGCAAGAATGTCAGAATTATTCACTTTTTTAAAACTATGGAATCAAATCCAAAGCTTACAACCACCAGGTTGTAATGAAAAAACATCTGAATTTTGGCAATAGCACTTTATGTTATTTTAACTTACTGAGATAGGCTCCCTTCCCAGCTCAGGAATAGTCCTGCAAGACAACAGCCCACCTCCTTGATATGGTTATAAGGACCAGATGCACCAATGTGACTCTTTTCTCAAAGAACTGTAGCTTTTTAATTCTGACTTGTCTGGTCCATTAATGTTACTTCACCTGACTCAGAACTTTTCCAAGTCTGAAGTGGTGGTGAGAGTGGGGAGATAAGTTATTTGCAGAAATTACTTAAAGGCAAATGCATTAGCTTTAGCCACAGTGGGGGAGGGATAACAGCTGGGGCAAACAATATACAAATCAAAATGCCTGGAATGAAAGGCTAATGAAGGAGATGCTTTGGGGAATGAAGTTTTTGAAAACTGCATATTCCAAGGGATCAAAAAGGGACCCATGCATAGCCAGTACAAGCATGGCCCCCAAATGAGCTGTGAAGGCCCTAAATTCTGACCTCTGTTTGACCTTCAAGATTCCATACATTGGCCATCTATATGAATGTCAAATTCATCACAACTTGCCAAGTTAATTGGTTAAAATGATTCTTACAATTTGACTCATACTAATAAGAAACATTTCCCATGTTTCTTCTTTTAGGAACCATTGACTCATATGCTTGACCTACTTTTTTACTAGATTGTTTCCTTTCCTTATTGGTTTCTAAAGACAATGTAACAGACCACAAACCTCTTTTTTGAATCAGAATTTTTTTTATTTTCAGTATGCTCTCTATTTTGTGTGTGTAATACTTATTCATACACAAAAGTTGTTCATGATTATGTAGTAACCCTGCAGTCTGGTCACCTTAGTTAACTATGCTTCTAACTTTTACAGCAATTTAGTTGATGCACTAATTGACTCATATACACTTTGATGTATACATTGATAGAATCTGGTTTACTGGTCTATCTGTTTATGGTTGGGCCTGTATTCGTGGCTACAGGGTTATAATAAAGCTTAATATCTGGTAGAATATCAACAGTCTATTTTTAACCCCAACACCTTCTATATTAATCTTCCACTTACTTTTCCAGACAAACATTAAAATTATCTTACCAGGTTCCCAAACAACCCTTCCAGGTCATTATAACTACAGATGAATTGTGGAAATCAGGCATCTTAATAGTCTTTTAATCAGGCATGATTTGCCATTTCTTCACTCAGTATTATCTCAGTTGATTTTCATAGTATGCTTTGTAGACTATGTATTTCTGCTCAGTTTAGTCTGAGGTTGTTTGTTTAGTTGCTGTGGTATTGAAAATGGTATGTATTTTAAGGATATTCACATTTGATTCATTCTTGAATCTGTCAAAATTTAGTAGAAACTGACACAGAGCGAATTCAACATTTGTTAATGATTAAATTAATAACAAACTCTGGTTTCACATTTACATATTACATAGCTTCTAAGTTTTTAGTTTACAAAAAAACAATTTTTTTTAATCTACAAAATAATTTTTAAGTCATGCTTTACTCTCCCCCCGTTCATTTCCTATATTCAATTAGTCAATAGATCTCATCATTTTTTTTTTCTTGAGTTAACTCGGTGCCACTCCCACTCACATTATCTTTTTAGTCATTATCATGCTCTCTAGTCAAGAAATCATATTTTCATATTTTTAAAAACTTACCAATGATGCAAATCAAAGTTAGTTTACATGTCCTCTGTTCAACCCAATTTGACTATCTCTGCCTTAAAGTACCCTATACTTTGTTTCAACATGTCCTTGCCTGTTTATCCAACTGATCCTGGATATCTCACTCATAATCATAACCACCTTTAAAGATTTCACTCCTATTCTCTCCCAGTCTGTTCTCATTACCACTACACTTACTCAGTCTTATCTCTAGTACTATAATCATTTTCTTGTTTCACGATTCTCCTACTTCAGCTTATACCAGTGGATTAATTACATTGTCCACACTCCACTAGGTATACCCCAATACTTTTAACAACTACTTAAGGCTTAGAACAGTAATTTTCAAACTGTGTTCCACAAAGCAATAAGGATTCCACTGATGTACCTCTATGTGTGTGCAGGATTGGGGTAAGGGGGTTGGGCGTGGACTTGGTAAGTAAGGCTCTATGTTTGCCAACCTCTGAATCAATCAAGGCAACTCTGCTTTTATCTTTTTTATACGTTGAAGTTGTTAGCAATATTTTGTTTGAAGAAACACTTCCATTACTTGGTTAGGAAGAAAAACTTTAAAACATTTCAGAGAAAAAAAAATCTAACTTGCTAAACTTGCATTCTCCATCTCCAGCATTCCACCTTTTCCAACTTTATCACTATTTTACACCCAATTTCCACTCAACTCAGACTTCACTCATTGTTTTCATGCAAAATTTAATGCTTTAGCTCTACATCTCTTTTCACTTCTTTTTCCCTACCAACAACATTCTTCCCTAAACAAGTCCTCCTACCCCTCAAAGCTCAGCAGAAACACTAGCTCTAAAAGAAACTTTCAGGACAACAATAATTATCAGTAATTCTTCCCTCCTTCAAGTTCCCACACCGCCATAGTTGCTGTCAGTAACTCACACTGGACATAGCCATGTAACATCCTTCCATCTTATAATCATCTATGATAAGTCTATCCAAAATATAAACTTTTTGAAAATATGTGATCATATTGTTAATCCCACATAACTGAAGCACTTAGATAGTACTGGTATACTTCATTACTCTGAAACCTACCATGGTTTACAGGAGTCTAGCACATCAACGTCTACCATCTCGTAATGCTCTGTCCTTTCTTATTAATATAGTTCAATGAGTTGCACTGCCATAGGTTCATTCTGTCTCTATAGCTTTCTCACTCAAAGAATTTCCTTCTGATTTCCCTGATATCTAGTCCAATTCTGTTCAGCCTTGAGAGAGCAG
Source organism: Galemys pyrenaicus (assembly GCA_019455555.1). Taxonomy (NCBI): domain Eukaryota; kingdom Metazoa; phylum Chordata; class Mammalia; order Eulipotyphla; family Talpidae; genus Galemys; species Galemys pyrenaicus. Next base: position 3,396,939 of record JAGFMF010011802.1, on the reverse strand, counting down.
TGTAAGTCAGAGCTCTTCAAAATACCATAACAGATTATTTCTATTACAGTGACTTTCTCCAAACGCCTCCTAAACTTATTTTCAGATTGTCATGTTTTGAAAATTTGCCAGATTATGTCTTAATTGCCCTATCAAATTTATTAATATTGCCTATCTAATTACCTTAGGCAATGATATATTTTTTATAATAACATTTCTATAATATTTTCTTTTAAATGCTTGAGGACAAATAATGAGCACAAAATAACTAACTGGTTTTAAAAGTGTTAAGAAATACAAAGGCTGAATAGGTAGGTATAGTTTCAGAAAGATTATGCTTTAAAGCATATGGAATTACTCTAGAATCAGGATGAGTGTGGGAAGGAAACTATACAACAAAATTTAAGTCTTCTCTAGGAACTAGTTTTTAGGTACAAGATGGTGAGTAGTTAGGAGTCAATAAACTTTTTTTTTTTTTTGTAAAGTAACAGATAATAAATACTTAAGCCTTGAGTGACATACAGTCTCTGTTTCAAGTACTCAACTATGCAGCAAAGGTAGTCATAGACCATATGTAAATGAACCAGTGTGACTTTGTTCCAATAAAACTTTCTTTAAAAAACAGGTGTTAGACAGATTTGAAGTATGGCCCTTAATTTGCTAATCCTGACCTACTCTAAAGGTTGTTTTAAAACTTTGGTTGAGGTTTGATTGAAAAAAAAGGAAAACAAACTAAAAAAAAGTTCCAATCTAAAAAATAAACAGAACAAAGTTCCAATCTAAAAAATAAACAGAAAAGAGCTGCTCTGGTTAAACAGAAAAGGAAAATTGGGGATGTAGAATATAACGAGGCCCACTAAATCTTTTCCTCTCTAACAGACACTCTTCTTCCTTCTATTGCTTGTACAATACAATCAGATTGTGTCAAAACCTCTCATTTATACAAATAAGGAAACAAACACTGATGGAGAGGGGCGTTTATGTATAGCCACAAAGAAAACTCTGGCCAGTACCGAAGTTAAAATCTACATCTCAACTCTTGAACATATGTCCTAAACATGTAACCATGATTGCTAACTTAAGGAGTAAGCTAGGTATAAAGAAACAAAGAGGAAAGGTAAAGCACTTTATTACTTATGACTTCTGATAGGGCCTTACTATGTAATTCTGATTGTATTTGAGGATTTAAATTCATAGTGATTTCTCTTTTTGTCCTGTCAAGAGTCTTGATACTTTTATCTATCTGTTACTCACTGCAAACAGATTCAAGTAGAATTCCAGAATTTTACAATGAAAACCATGATTAGAAATTATATGGCCCTAAATGTGTCCCTTTTGCAGATGATTGTTACAGGTCACTGCTAAACTACAGTATCATAATCTGGCAGAAAAAAACTAAAAGAGGGTTAGGTTGAAAGGATCAATGACCTGCTGCTTTGAAATAGTTTTCAATGTACACCCATAAGCAAAGATTTTTCAAATAGCACATTCATTCAAGATCGTCACTAGAAGCAAAAACTTGTGGAATTAAGAAAAATGACTTATTTTCATATCTATAGTAGGATTATTTCTGAGTCTAAACTATAATCCTGACAATTCCTTATATTCTCTCTGCTTAAGTTGCATGAAAATGTCTTCAAAATGAATTCATCTTTACTGAAGAAGGTTCAGCTGGAAAATTTTTAAATAGCAATAATTGAGAACAATGAGATGGGAAGATATATAAAATATTATTAATGTTTAGAATATTTCAGTGCATATTAACCATTTACAAGATCATTTTTTGAACTTATGGGTAAAAAAACGCATACAGAACATGAACTAAAGTATGTTCTAAGAATTATCAACTTTAAATAAATTTTATTTTTAAAAGGCAACAAAATGTTGTAGCCCCCATTTTTGTTATTGTGATATGAGGCTATATGCTTAACTAAAGGTTGCTTGAATTCCTAAAAAAAGTTTGTAATTTTTAAAATTGTTATAAACAGTGTATCAGGAAATTCCCAATCACTGTTACAAAATAGCTTTTTAGAACATATTGCTTGCCACACTGAAAATGGTTTTAGAGAATATATATAATAAAATACTGAAATTTCTCTCATATGCAAGAAATACACTTATTTCTTTTCAATTCACAGATATTCCTCTTAAGAATCAAAACTAAGATTATTACAAAAATTATTTCAATGTTAAAAAATATCATTTGTTTCCACTGTAAGATTCTGTCATCTATAAAATATAACTCACAGAATTCTCATCAATTTGTCTCCCTAAGCCACTGTAAAATGGATATATCTATAGCGAATCAAGAAAAGCTGACAGAGGCATATGGTGGGAATTATACAATTGTGATAATTAAATACTACTATTAAGAATAGGGAGATAGAGGATTGAGAACAATGTACATTTAGTACTTTCCTTCTGATTTCAGATTCAGTAATTTACTTTGTTAGAAATGACTCTAACCTACAGGGTCAAAATGACTTAAAATTTTTTTAAAAACAAAGAGAGGTTCTTATAAGAGTTAACATATCTATATTGAAATTGTAATTATAAAGAATTTCTTTATTGACTGTTCCAAGAAATGTTTTGACAGAAAATTTCATGTCAAAATGATGCTATGGGTGACCAGTACAGTCTGTCCCTATGAGGTAAAATGTATCTTCTAACTACTTAAACATAATTGGAAAGGGACAAGGTAGTATCTTGCAATAATATACTGAAATTCCTCTCAATTGTAAGAAACACATTTCTTTTCATGACCATAAACATTTTTCTATGGCTTAGAAAAATGATCAATATATTGGGAAATCAAGTGTTACCTAAGTAATAGGAATAAATATTACAGAAAAGGCTGTCTGACTTAGGAAAAAAACATAATAGTTACATTACCTAGAGTAAAAGACAGTTCAGAATGTCAGGAATAGTTTAAAGCCTCTATGATCAAGTAATATTCTCTGAGTCACTACTTTGTTACTTGTGTGGGAGTGTAGCAAAAGGATTATTGCTAATCCTTTAACTGTGAATAATGATTTATGGAACAATTCCGACATAAATTCCAGCTGTTACCACAAAATCACCCCTCACAGGCCAAGATATTTTCTTCTCACTTAGATAAATAAAATCTAATTTTTTTAAAATATACACACCTATATACACACACATAATTAAATGAGATCACAAACCAATTCCTATGTATTTAGTAAAGACTGAGCTTTTACATCTTTCATTTTTATTTTAATCTTAAGTCCAAGTGTGGACCCTCCACTTAGGTATCAATTAAGAGTAGTAGCAAATTTCAAAATACTTTCTCAAACAGTCGAATTTCATCCAGTGAAATAAAAAAGGAAAACACTAGAATGAGGTTAAGTGCATCTTTTGTCAGTAACGTATGTTGCTCCCTCCGGCCTCATAAACAAGCTGCTCCTTTTTGAATACAGCAGACCTTCAATTTAAATTTATGGAAAGACTAAAGCAGGAGAGCCTGCACTCAAACAATTTTAATAACCTATTAAGTTGCGACTTCAGATTCATTTTATAACCATGCTCCTCAGGGAGCTATGCTATCTGGATAAAGATAAAATTTTTTTCCTTTAAAGATAAATAGCATCATTAATCTGCAACATTTCTTTTCTATTATCTTTCGAAATGAGGAGTTATTTTGTTCTGATCTTGAGGTAATTAGCCTTCATTCACTAGCCTGAAAATGTCTGTGTTCTGAAAATTAAAAATGTGTCATTAAGTGGAATTTACCATAATGTCATTTATCTTTATATAGTTCATCAGTGACAGCAATGGGCCTGGGAATCCATCAGCTTTTACCAAGGAAGCATTAAAACAAATTGAAAAACAGAATAATCCCAGGCACTCTTTAACACAGTCAAAGCCATTTGGGTAATTAAATAGTGGTATTTAAAGTTTTAATTTAGATTTTCCCTCTGTTCATCAGTAGTCAAATGAGATGTTCATATTCATAACTGTTTGTAATAAAAGGTTTCACAAAGCAAGCAGAATATCAATGTTATTAAAATTTAATATAACGTAGGGAGAGCTTTAATCTACAAAATAAAGTTTTTATTTTCTTGCACCCTAATTTCAGAGATTACATCAGAAATAAACTCTTCCTTCAGATGCTCAGGTTGCGTTACTAGTGTCACAAAGACTTGACTGATTCAAACCCTTAAAAAACTACAGCAGAGTGTATGACATGAAATTCAACTTCGTTATTGCTAATGTTGGTGAAGAATATCTTCCCCACCTCAAATTTGTTTTCACGAACTACATCCCTCCAGAAATTACTATACAGAATCATCAAACATGAAAATAAATGTTGGTTTGATAAGCTAACACCAGAGCAAGAATCTTGGGGTGAAGGAGAGCATAGAGGCACTCTGTTTCCAGATAGCTAATTCCATTCATAAATTATCTGGGCAATAGCAAATGAATTAGAAATATAGCTCAAAAATTATATTCTTTTAATTAAGACATTAAAGATACTTTGAAAAAAGAGATACAGTATAATGAAATCAGTTGAAAATGTCATGAAAATATTGCATTAAGTATAGCAGTTTGTAAATGTGTAGTTTATTCAACATAATAAAACATTGACTAATTCCCTTTCTAAATGTCCAGTAATATTATCATTTTTGTGTTCTGAATATAAGAACAATCCAACAACATAAAGATTAACTTAATGCATTATGCTCACTTCTAGATAACTCAAATTCTGAACTTAGGTAGTAAATTCAAATATATATACATTTTTCAGTAAGCGTATAGGTTAAAATACCAGAAAATTTGAAGTTGAGAACTTTGTTATTTAGGTATGGAAACAGAGGTGGAAATGCTTTTCAGGGAGTAAAAATAAAAATAAATTATCCTTAGTAAAATATCTGATATAATTTTTCTTTTAATAACACATTAACATACACACACACAAATACCACTGAGCATATCTCAAACCAAATATGGTTAAAGACCGAAAAAGGACCTAAAGTACAAAAAGCACTTTAATGTAAAAGTGTTTCTCCTGTCTATCCACCAACTGGCTTGGCAATGCTGACAATTGACTGCACTGAATCAGGGAAGAAGACTGAAGATAAAATATTATTTTTAAAATGTATAGTTACATCATACACTTCTTTAAAAGATATACAAGAGAATAAGTCAGAATATTTAGAACTGAAAAACTTAGAAACAATCAAGTTTCCCATAGGAAAAGGAAGGATCTCAGAAGGTAAAAATTTGACCTATTTGTGTAATTGGTCACCAATAGCACTAGGGCTAAAATCCATGAACCCAGTGTATTCTTATACCATTTTGCCTTGCTTATCAATAATTTAAAACATTTACTTGGTGTCTACAGCTATACTATCATAAGATAAACAAACTTACTTCCAACAATAAAAGCACATTCTAAATTTTTCAGTTTGCTAAAACTTTCCATGATTCTTTTACCAATACCAAAATTAACAAAAATGTTTTCTTTGCCTTACATAATCTGCTTCTGGTGTTTTAACCTGTATCTCTTAAAATAAAAAAAGTGTTGCTTACCTCCCTCTATGCAAGGCAAAGGCATTGGTCAGGCCAGCAGAAGAGTAATGGTATGTATCTTCAAAATGGTGTGGTAGCAATATCTTTGTGGTTTAATTAAAGTCATCACACAGTTTAAAACTTAATATTACTCAAGTACAAATTCCAAAATGGGTTTCAAGTCACATAAACAATTTGTGATTATCCTTATTATTCCTTTAAACACTAAACATTACTAAACCAACTTCATGAATAAAAAAAGTCACCACGAAAGTATACATATACCTGTATTATTATATAAAGTGGTTAAAAAATAACAACCCTGAAAACACTGAATAGGTAAGAGAATAGTTCGATAAGCCCTGAGCTATACATTGAGTATCATGTACTGACTGGGTTGTTGGAAAAGTCATGACATACCCACTTGAGCGCCACTGCTTTAGCTACAAGTTTTCTGAAAGAAAGGATTCTGAATGTTTTTACACTGGCAACAACTGTACTTTAACACTTGCTACCAACAATTATATATTAATATACTAGTGAAAAATATTAAATATAAAATAATATCCCATCATTAGCATATTTCAAAGACATAAAAACTGAAGCTGAAGTATATGGAAATGAAAGACTTCTCCTTATGAAATGCATTTCTCACCTGTTAGTACCTCCAGGTGAGTCAACCAACCTTTAGAACCTTTAGAGAACTGTATCTTATAACTAAGAAAAATAACAAGCACTTTTAAAAACTGTAGTATAATACAAAAGGAACAAAAGGAAGTTCTCAGTTGCCATTTCAACAAGGAATTAAGGAATAAGGAGTAGGATTACAAAGCATTTGGATAAAAACAAAAAGCCAGAATCAGCAACAAAAATCCTACTCAGAATAAACTAGAAAAAATTTACAAAGAAAATTTAATCTGTCTTGGCTTCATATACAACATGCATTATTAAAATAACAATGAAACCTATAGGTAAAACAACCATATGTATGCCAAATCACACTTCTACTAAAATTTCATCAACTTATCAGAAGTACACATTTGATGGGAAAATTCTGGTCCAAATCCAGTATTTAATAGTTCTAACTTTTAGAAGAAGAATCTCTTTGTCTACCAGACATACAGTGCCCTAAATTAATAAAACATGCTATTCTTTAAGCATTTTGATCATATAGGTAATTCCAGTTCACTGCAAGTTCTTTAGAAATAAAATGTTTAAGATTTTCAAATTGCTCCAACTAACCAGCAAAATCACAATATAAATGATCAACTAAAGATATTAGAACCCCAGACAGAGGAAACTATAGAAAAAAAAGAAAGGCCACAAGAAAGTAGGACAGGGTTTTGATGGAGTGTGTCAGAGAGAAGAGATGAACACTGTCCTATACATACATTAATTGCAGGATGAGACAAAGTAACTTTCATACTTCTAATCAAAGACAGAACCCTGCCAACTTGACCTTCACTTCTCCCTCCAAGAGGATCTTTGTTTGATAGGCTGTGAAGAACTCTGAAAACTAGTGGTAGTCTAGAGTATAGCGAATGAATGGGAGCTGAGTTACAAGAAAGGTAGGTTTGGGTAGGTACTATGAATTGCTTTAAATGATCATTTCAGGAGTTAGAGTTTAAAAAAACTTAGTTTTTCTTCTATTCTCTTACTTATCCTATAAAAAGACCTATTGATATAAAACTAGCATGGATAGTATAAGGGAAATGTGTAAGTTTATAGAAAGGGCATATTTTAATATCAGAAACACTAATTGCCCATCAGTATAGTTATTTCAACTTGAAAAACTACAGTATCTTCTTACATTGAGTCCCTTGAAGGCTCACGGCTGCAAATGCAGACTTTTAGGTGTCGTTCTCTATGTCAAGTGGCAACCAGTAGTCACCCCATCTGTCAGTTTGACAAGTACTCTCTCAGCATTCAGGGATAAAGTGCACATATACAACGGCCTCCCTGACAAAAAAGAAGTCAGGAAGATGAGGGCCAGCCACTAGGGGGAAGACAATCAAGCTGGCAGGAAAGGACTGGAAATTGGCCACAGTAAGAAACCAGAGATTCAGGAAAGTGTAAAGCTTGTTCATGCTGTAAGGGGTAAAAAAAAAGAAAGAAAGCTATCACACAGCATGGGGTCAAATGGGTACACAGAGAGAAAAAGGCATCCTTTGTGGTTAAAAGAAGAGATCGATAATCCAGAAAAGCCTCTGACTTCAAATATTACTATCTTCCGAATAGTCAGCCAACAAAACAATCCTCAGCACCATGTTCACTCTAATACCGTCTCTCCTGAGTATATTCCCACCTAGCCACTTCCCTCAACTCCACAGAGTTTTCCTTATAAATACAACTGTTTCTTGTCGTTTCCCATCCAATCTATGCAATCACATATTCAAGAAATAGTTACTGAGTATCTAGACAGGTATATTTTCTGGCCCCGGGGACAGCAATGAACCAAACAGTTTATGTTTTAGTGGGTGTGGTAGACCATTAAACATATACATATAAATACATTCATACATATGCATATAAAATAAGGTGGCAAAATAGTTTATCAGGAAAAACAAAATAGGGAAAGGGGGACAGAGAATGATGGGCTAGGAGAGACGTGATTATATATAGTACTCAAGAAATCCATCTCTAATGACACTTGAGCAGATAACTGAAAGAAGAGAAGGAGAGATAGCTATGAAAATATGGAGGAAAAAGCATAGCCAGGGTAGGGCATAATAAATAAAAAAGTCCTCAGGTAGGAATGTACTTGGCACTTTCAAGACACAGTAGTTCATGTGGCTGAAGCACAGTAATAATAGGTGATAGTGATAGGAAATAAGATCAGAGCTTTAGCAGAGAGCCAGATTACACACAGCCTTTCATACCATGGGATAGACAGTGGTGGTATTTTAAGGAAAATAAAGTGTCAGTGAAGGGATGACACCATTTAATACATGTTTAAAAGGTTCACTCCAGCTGCTGGATGGAGAAAAGCAGAGGAAGAACATGTTAGGAAACTACTCCAATAGTTCGGGTGTGATTTTGGTGGCTTAGACCAAGGTGGCAATAGTGTGGATGGTAAAAAGTGATTGGATTCTTATTCTATGTCTCAAAGGTTGAAGCTGACAGAATATACTAATGATATGTATGTGGATGTAAGCCACAAAGAGAAGTTGAGGATGATGAGGAGCCTTCCAATCTTACTCATCAATCAATATGATCTGTTTCATTACACGTGCATTCTTTTTCCTATTTTCATTCTGTCTCATTCCATATTGTCACTTTTATTTTGCTCTTAACCTTCTTTTCTCCCAAGTAGTATCCATGCCTATTAAAGTTGAAAGCGATAAAGGGCTGGTAGATCATGTACAATGGAGAAATCAGGAGCATTAAATCATCTCTTAAAAAAAAATGATGTGAACAACGCTGACACAGAAATGCAAGTCCGGACACCAACACCTAAGAGTTTATTTAACAAAAATTTTAAACTATACATTAAATCTCAACCAAAGAAACAGGCAGAATGAAGGACATACAAACAGGGGGAAATATGTAAAAATACACACTATTTTTCTATTAGGAAAAAACCAAGGCTAATCCTTACAACATGAAGTTTGCACATCCATGAAGGGAAAAATTATCATACTCAATGAAAATTCTAACCAAAAAAATTTTTTTATCTTGCTGGCATAAATTCCCATGAATTAGTGTGAGAGGGAAAAAAAAATTTTATACTTTTCTAATTAAAATAATAATTCTGGCTCCTAACTTTAAAATGCAATTTTAAAAAAGCATATACTTGTGCTCAGTCACATATGTTTTTTTAAAGATTTATTTATTTATGCATACAAGCACTAGGGTACAGGCCAGAGGTATGTGTGTGTCGGGGGGTGGTGGTGAGAAGATCCACCACAGAGAGCAGGGAGCAGAACAGGCAGATCAACAGAAGTACACTGCTGAGGGGAGCAGCGGGCACAGCATGTGGGTCCCCTCCCTGGCTGGCAGTAGGGATCGAACTCGTGCTGCAGTGGCTGCGGTTTGCCTCATAGTGTGTTGCTTAACCCACTGCGCCACCAGGGAGGCCCTCAGTCACATATTTAATGTATACTTTTATTTTAGATAGTATCTCAACAATACAATCATACAGTTTCTCTGTAGACAGCAAATTAGAAATTATAAATAAAAAGGGAAAACAAGAATATACTGACAGTTATTTAAAAAAAATGAAATGGATTATCTCAAGGGGAACAAAAACTTCACACAATGGAAGGAAAACTCAGAAAAAGTTCTTCCTTAATGAACACTTAACATAGGACCCAAGAGCCAAAATACCCCATTTGTTTTGAAGGTACTATCAATTCTAACAGGTACAATTATGCTCAGCAAACTCAATTTAAAATTGCACAATCACTGGTGTTACGGTGATGGGGAATACACAAGGATTACAATTGATGTCAAATATATGTAAATTTTTTTAAAATTATTAAAAAAAAAAGTCAGATATTACAATACAGAAAAAAAGGCACAATTACAGTGTAATATCACTTTTATAAAAATACGTAATTCTCAATAATTCTATATATTCATTAGGTTCTACACATAGTTCTAAGTGCCTTACACAGAAATACTCCCCAAATCCTATATTAATTTCATTACTCTCTTGGGCCTCCCTGGTGGCGCAGTGGGTTAAGCAACGCACTATGACGCAAACCGCAGCCACTGCAGCATGAGTTCGATCCCTGCTGCCGGCCAGGGAGGGGACCCACATGGTGCGGCAGGTCTCTCCTGCTGTGCCCGCTGCTCCCCTCAGCAGTGTACTTCTGTTGATCTGCCTGTTCTGCTCCCTGCTCTCTGTGGTGAATCCTCTCACCCCCCACACATCTCTGGCCTGTACCCCAGCTCTTGTATGCATAAATAAATAAATCTTTTAAAAAAATTCCAAAAAAAATTCATTACTCTCATTTTACATATCTAGAAACAAAGAATAAGATGTCTGAGATCAGAAAAATATCAAGTATAGGGCCTCCCTGGTGGCACAGTAGGTTGAGCACCACCCTGTGAAGCATCTGCTCCATAGCAGCGTAAGTTCGATCCCCGGCCAGGGAGGGGACCCACATGGTGTAGCAGACCTCTCCTGCCTCGCCTGCTGCTCCCCTCAGCAATGTATTTCAGTCGAACTGCCTGTTTTGCTCCCTGCTCTGTCTCTGGTGAGTCCTCTCACACCCCACGCCTCTGGCCTATACCCCAGCTCTTGTATGCATAAATAAATAATTTTTAAAAAAAGAAAGAAAAATATCAAGTATATAAACACACTTAAATCATACTGTACAGGTAAAAGAACAAAATTTCCAACACCAAAATGTTAATTGTAGTTACCTCCAGACAATGACAGCAAAAGTAACATTTATTTTCTTTTTTGTGTTTTCCTTAAAACATTTATAGAACATTTTATAACTAAAAAAACCTGATAGTTCTGCTCCTGATAATAATGGTGTATGCTCTTAAAAGACCAATTATCTTCTAGAAAACATAAACTGTTCTAAATTTTTAAAATAACTACACTCAAGATTTATTATGCCACAAACACTGAATTAGTGAATATCAAACCACTATGTGCATACTTATATGTATACATATCCCACATAAATTATAAACTTAGGTCCTAAAAACAACTCAACTTAGTAGATTCTATTTTCTTTTATAAAAATAAAACCAGCTTCAGAGGTAGTATGTTATCTTGACTGAAGTATTCCAGAATTGGTTTTCAAATTCTATCTCTCTAGTTCCAAAGCTGGGGCTTCTATGTCACCCACCATCTCTATTCTCTGGTCACCAATGCATGAAGCCTGAAGCAAAAAGGCAAAGTATTGTCTGTTTAACATAAACTGGGAACATGTATTTTAGACTCAACTTCTGCTCCTCTGTGCATCTTAAAAGTGTCTCTAATACTGATTTATATTACAAAGAAAATGTAGCAAGTAGGTTAAATCCCAAATATAGAGTCATGAGTAATAAGGATCGACTGTATATGAAGGTACTAGAGAACAATCCAAAGGATACATAATATGGAAGGAGAAAAACAACACTGGATTAGTCTTCAATTTTCATTTGAAGCTACCCAAATCAATAGTGTTGGTGATACAGACAGAAGAAAGCAAAATAGCTACAGTTTTCATAAAAAACTGCAGTCTTACTGGTTAAAGAACCAAGAGACAGAAATTGGGGTTACTGCAATAACTAGAAAGTAGGAGAAATCTGAAAAACGGAGTCAGAAAGACTTCACTATTAGTAAAGTCTGCCCAAATAGATCATTGACACTGAACTATGTATATATGGAACATGCGCCAAACAACCCAACTAAGGCAAAAAGACTGGAGAGATATCACCTATGGCCAACTGTAAGGACAAAGACAATTACCAAATGGTTCTGCTCAAAAATAGAATATAGAGAAACAAAACAAAGTCAGACAACAACAAAAAAAAAACCAAACAAATCCTAAAGTCTGACTATAAAACTGAGGTGGGGGTGGGGAGAGCCAAGGAGGGAGGATGCACCATGGATTATAGTGGAAGTCTTTAGGTGCCTTAGTGGTGGGTGTGTTATGATAATATTTACCTGAATAGGTGGGATCCTATATTTATGAAGCATTTACAGTGTTGTAAACCAATGTTACCTTAATTTTAAAAAATGATATAAGAAAAAGGGTAAAGTGTGAAGTTTAAATACAGTCAAGATAGCTGTCAGTTCTGGGAAATTAGAAAAAGAAAAGAAAACAACATTGTTCAAAAAAACATAACAGAATTCAAGATCTCTACATTGTTTCATTCACAATGTCTTACAAACCAGTCCCAGTTACTAGAGAGATAAGGAAACAGAAATTGTTACCCACCCTCAAAAGGAAGGGAAATTAATGGAGCCTGATCCTGGATGACCAAGACATCAGAATCTGTTGATAAGGATCCTAAAGCAGCTATTATCACTAACCCCAAAGTAAATCAAGATATATTTGTAGGTTTCTAATTAAAAGTCATCCACTCCATTCTAACAAGTAAAACCTGAACAAACCAAAACACAACTCTTCTTAGACCCAACAAAGACATGAAAAGCAAACCACTGCCCCGAGACAGAGAGAATAATAACTTACTGACTAGAAACATCTGTAGAAGAAATACAGGGATAGAGGAAATCTAAACTGTAAATGAAAAATTGCTGGATACTCAGCCTGAACAAGTCTGAGAATAAAAAATCCAGGGACACTCAGTCATAAGGAAGTTACCCATACCATTACAAGTTTTATCTCCAGGAACCCTATCAATTTCTCACAGTGGGTTATCAGAGAAAGTATAGTATCTCTCATGAATATAGATGTAAAAAATCTTTGCGAAATAATTAAGTAAACTGTTTCCAGAATAGTTCGTGGATAATATATCACAAACAAGTGGAATTGATTTTATAGGAAGTCAAGGTTGGCTCAGTCACTGCATTTCACCATTTTAACCATGATCTAAATGATGTTTACAAAACCTTTAAAAAGAAAACCATGTTATCATTTCACCTTACATAGAGAAATTGTTTTAAAATTCCAACAGTCATTCCTAATAAAAACAAAGATTAGAAAGCAGTTACCTCAACTTGATAAAGGGCGCATACAAAAATACCTACAGTTAATTCCATAAGTATTGATAAAAGACAATTCTTTCACTCCGATATTAGGAAGAAAAGAAGAAACTGAATTTCATTTTTCTTATTCTAACCTCTCTACGCTTATTTAAGCTATTTAAGATTGTGTCTTATGTCAAGTGGGTATGTTATTCAGTCATGGTGGGTCCCTACAATGCATGTGAAAGATTTACATGTTATGATTAAACTTTTATATGGCTGCTTTTTCTCATTTAAAAAGAAAGACACAACAACAACAACACAAAAATCTAAGCGCTCACCACTTCTAATCAATATTTTCTGCAGATCTTGATTAGTATAATAAAGCAAAACGAGAAAAGACAATCAGACATGAAGTCTGAAGGAAGAAGTAAAACTGTTGTTATTTGCATGTAACGTTACAGATTGTTTAAAAAACTCCTAAAGAAACTACAAAAAGCTACTGGAACAGAGTTTAGCATGCTTCAGGATAAAAGGTAATTAAACAAAATTCCAAGTCTACCAAAAATTGTAAATTTAAAGTACTACTTATAAAAGTGTCAAAAAAGAAACTTGGAAAGTCTTAAAAAATGAGAAAAAAAATTAAAGAAAATCTATATAAGTGAAGACATACCATTTTCATTAATCAGATGATTACCACTAAGATATCAATTCTTCCCCAGATTAGAGGTTAAACAAAAACTAAATTTAAATCCCAGCTTGTTTTATTTTTTTTTATTTTTTTAAAACATTTTTTATTTATGCATATAAGATCAGAGGTACAGGCCAGAGTTGCGGGAGGTGAGAGGATTCACCAGAGACAGAGTGGGGAGCAGAACAGGCAGATCAACCGAAATTCACTTCTGAGGGGAGCAGCAGCGGGTCCCCTCCCTGGCCAGGGATCGAACAGGCACTGCTGTCCTGTGGATGCCTCACAGTAAGGCGCTCAACCCGCTGCGCCACCAGGGAGGCCCCCCAGCTTGTTCATGGAAAGAAAAAAACAACCATTAAAAAGAATAAAATTCAAAAAATTTGCCCCCTACAATTTCAAGACTTAGTATAGACAGAATGATCAATACAATGTAAAAATGAGTTTTTCAGACATATGGAGGTTAACTTAAAACAGTACAGAAATATATCCCAAATTACACGAGCATTGGATTTTGGCAAACTTGCCAAGGTAATTCAATGGAGCACGGACTGTCCTTTTTAAAAACTGCCCTAGAACAAGTAGATAAAGACATACAAGTAAATCAACCTCAATATTTTCCTCAGAGTATGCATAAAAATTAAATCTAAATAAATCATAAACCCAAATGTAAAACTGCAAAAACCACTAGAAGGAAACATTTATGATCTTCGGTTAAATGATTTTTTTAACATGGAACACAAACACATGTCATAAAAGAAAAAAGGAGAAGTTATGAAAATATAAAAATATTTGCCATGGAGCCTCCCTGGTGTCACAAGGGGCTGAACAACACACTGCTGGGCTTCTGCAGCCACTGCAGTGGGAGTTCAACCCTCTCTAGGGAGGGGACCCACATGGTACACCAGACCTCTCCAGCATCACCTGTTGCTCCCCTCAGCAGTATATTTCAGTCGATCTGCCTGTTCTGTTCCCTACTCTGTCTCTGGTGAATCCTCTCAACCCCCTCCCCTCTGGCCTGTGTTCCAACGCTTATATTCATAAATAAATAAAATCTTTTTTAAAAAAAAGTTTTCCCTGTGAAAGATATTGTTAAAGACATAAGCCATAGATTATGAACAAATAATTAAAAAATAATCTGATTAAGTCCTTGTATCCAGGTCTCCAAACAATGATTACAACACTAAGATGACAAAGTAACCCAATCTGAAGATGGATAAAAGATTTGAACAGACAATTCACTGAAAAATATACATGCATATTAAATACATACATTAAAAATAAGTTCAATATCAATAATCTGCAAAATGTAAATTAAAATCACGAGAGATCACTACACAGACACACTGCAGCTAAAAAAATTATTTAATGCTGATACCAACTGCTGACAAGGCTGAAAAGCAACTGCAGCTCTCATTACCTTCTCTATGAATGCACAAGGATAGAACCTGTTTGTAAAACAGTGTGGCAATTTTTAATAAAGTTATATATACTCAAACCACATGATTAAGTAAATATACTCCTAGTTTTTCATCCATTATAAATAAAAGCATGTCACTTAAACCCCCGTAAACATATTCTTAAAGCAACTTTATTTATAATGCCAAGAACTGTAAACAACCCAAAAGTCTATCGCTGGTTAGCAGATAAACAATAGTGCATCCAAACATGGAATACTACCTAGGAGTATCAACCACCAACATGGCTGAATCTTAAAAGCATTCTGCTAAACAAAACAAATCAGACATTGAAGGTGACATGCTGTCTAATTCTCTATATCAGACTCTGCAAAAAGCAAAACTATCAGGATAGAAACCAGACTGGTGGCTGTCAGGGGACAGGGATTCAGGAAGTAGACTGACTATAAAGGGTCACCAAGTGTTTATTCTGGGGTGATAGAAATTTTCTTCATTTTGATTGTAGCCGTGGTTATAAACTATATACATTTGTCAAAACCCATCAAGTTATTTACCTACACAGAGTGAATTTTACAGTATGTAAATCTACAAACATATCCCAAAAAATGAATTAAGGCAAAATAAAGACCTTTTCAGATAAATGAAAACTAGGAGAATTTATCAAAAGCGCATCTGTACTTCAAGAATGATAAAAAAGTTCATCATGCTTAGGAAATGAAAGTATGTGGATTCTTTGGTTTTTCAGGAAGCACCCAAGAGCACTATAATTAGCAAATACATAAATAAATTAGTAATGTTTCTTTTTTCTTCCTGCTACATTAAAAAAACACATAACTGTTTAACATAAAACTTGTAAGATTTTATAATGGCTTTTATGGTGAAAATACATGTATTATGTAGGATCACTGCAGCAAAAAATATTAAGGAAAAGGAAGGAATAAACAGAAACATCTGGCTGTACAAACCCACGCATCAGCTCAGAAACTAACTGAGCAGCTACCTACCTTACTTCATTAATCAAACTAAACTCCCTTTGACAAAAATATTATTAGCCTTGTTTTAAGAATAAGGAAACTGAAACTCAGCAAGGTTATTATATGGCTTGTCTAAGGTCACAGCGCCCAAAGCAATAGATCTGGGGCTTGACTTAAGTCCATGTAATTCAGAATCTGACGATTTGTTCAAGAATCCACCCTGCCTTTCCCAATCATGCCGTGTTGGAGGTGAAGAGGGAAAGCAAGGGAGTATAGGAAAGGAATTCAGTAAAAGCAGTGGTTGTACAAAGAACTGTTTTGCATACTATACAACATCTTTGCTGAAACAGTTGCCTATCATTTACAGTACTCAGTGTTCTTTCATAAAAGTTTAAACAACAGATTTCCTCTTAGATTTCAAAGCCAAGGGAAGTTACTTTTTTCAAAAGAAATCACAATCATGTGTTTATTCATGCTAACACCGTCATGGGTAGAAACTTAGATTCATATGGATCCTAGTCTAAAGGAGTTTATAGACATAACATAGTGAGTTCAAAAATAAGGTGGAGAGTAATGTGGTCCTCTTTGACTATACAAATGAAAAAACACCACAGATATTATATTTCCCTTTACTTTGTCTGCAAAGCTGAAAGTCAGATTTAATTGTTTAAGTACAGTAATCATTTCACCTTGGGTTCCTAGAAGGGGAAAAATTATCTGGTCTTTTATTGTATGATTTTATATTTAATGGTCTCAGCGTATACACATCCTATCTCAATCCATTTCAAACCTTTTTGTGGAAGCAGACCAAATACATAATATAAACAAACAAGTAAAGGTCTGGATTAATAATACAAACTAAATCCAATGAACACAAACCTTTATATTTTACACATTACACCAGAAACATTCTGGGTTGGTTGGAAGATCAAATGTAGCAATGTTTCATTGTTAATTAAAAGTACTAGAATCCTAGAAATATTTGTGAATGGAAGTCCTATTTCTACACTATTTTCCATAGATAGTATGCCAGTTCTTAAGCCCATACTGGATTTATATTTAGAATGCATAAGTAGGGAAAATGACAAATGAAAATGGGGTATGGCTGGGTAAATGGTGTTTTCAAGGGCCAATGCAATGCAAATAATGTGAGTTTTGTATAGCTTCTTTGTTTCTATAGCTATGGGGGGAGGTGATGAAGAGCACTAGACTAACAAAAGTGGTGGCTTAGAAGCACTACCATTACTCTGCTCTTTTCACATCCTGTGCATGGTAATTTGCTAGTGCCTCTGCGATGATATCTGCCAAATCTTAAAGTGCCCTATGATGCATATCATTGGGACCTGCTGATT
Source organism: Galemys pyrenaicus (assembly GCA_019455555.1). NCBI lineage: Eukaryota > Metazoa > Chordata > Mammalia > Eulipotyphla > Talpidae > Galemys > Galemys pyrenaicus. The sequence goes on along the minus strand of JAGFMF010011802.1, from coordinate 3,379,402 downwards.
TAAACATATTCAGCTTTTTCAAGTAATGGTGAACCACTTGATTCTCCAGTTGGCTTCTCTCTCACTCATACAGATTTTCTAGACTAAAAGTGAGCTTAGTATCACAGAAGTTGTGTTTTTGATGAACAAAATAGCAAAGAAAGACTTTTAAAATACCAAGTAGCTTTCCTTCCTAATAAAGGTCTAGTCGTTTTGTTTTCTTCTATTGGTAATAAAAACAAATCAATTTCTCAGTCATTCAATACGATCTGTTCTCCAAATATAAAAGTCCAGAACATTACAATATTCTGACAATAAAGGGAGAAAGAAAGGAGGAAGTGGAAGGCACATACACATACTACCTTTTGACCCTTTTCCTCTTAGATCCTGTTCTTCCAACTTCAAGTCAAGGAATGGCTAGGAAGCCACTGTGGTATGATAAAGATATAATGCTATGAGGAAAACAATGGAGAGAATTTCCCCTTTTCTACCACTAACAAGCTAGAAGACCTAAACAAGTCAACCTCTCTGGGCCACTTTTTTCCACCTATAAAATAAAATAAATGAAATGAAATAATCATGAATCCTTCCTTCAGTTAAAAAGTAACAATGAACTTAAGACAAAAGTTACGAAAGAATGCAATGATACTTTGTCCCTCAAGGCCCCTTCTAATACCCACTGGAACTGGTCCTCTTTCCAATGGCCTTTCCTAACACTCAAATAAAATGAAATCCCTATTCACAATCTGATTAAGAATAATTCACATAAGGTCTAAATGAGACTTAACATCATAGGACATTTGCATTTTAAAAAGTTCATGTATTTCTAATGAATACAACGTGATGGTCAGAGGGGGATGAACGAAAGATACGTATCTGAAAAAAGAACTTCTCAGTAGTCTACTTTCGGTCCACTTTTCCTACCTTGTTGTCCCTTAATTATATTTCCATTTTAATTTTCCACAAAGTAATTTACAAAAACAGCTACAAATGTCCTGCAGTTTCTCATTTGACTCTTTATCCCCTTCTTTTGATTTGGCTCCTGCTTCTATGCTTAGCACCTAGGCTCGCAAAAGAAGCAAAGAACCAGAATTTCAAGACTCGGTACTGTGGCTACAACATCAGTCACTCCTTCCTCATGTGGGTAGAGCCTCGATAAACACATACACAACTACACAAAATCGCTGGAAGAATAATGGAATGAGGGAGCACAAGAGTGGGGAATGGAAATTACAGAGAATAGCTGGGATTATTGTTCTGTAAGATTTATTATGGGAAACGAATATGGGGAAAGGAACAAAAGTAATAAATAGAGGGGAAGAAGAGAGTCAGCTCAAATTAAGCAATAGGGAATATGGAATGAAGTATAAAAAGAGGCCAAGATACAGTTAAGGAGTTATAGGCTTTGATTTTTTTTTTAAATGATATACAGTAGATTGGTTAAAGGAGTAAGTTAAGGATAATAAAAGCAGAAGTGAAAATGAAGAAAATAAGAAAAAATTTGAACAGAAAGGAACTTAGGAAAACAGATGATTATGAATGGAAAGCAAGAATAGAACATACACCAGTCAGAGAAAGACTGAAGAATTTCATAATGGTGTCACAGAGAGAAGAGATCAGAAATGGGAGCAGAGTGATGTACAAGAAACAAACAGTAGAAACCAAAATTGAGAGAGAACAGCAATGACAAGAATAAGGGAAATCAGAGCCAGCTGGGTTGCAGACCAGCAGCATGTGCCTTTTTTGTTTTGCTTTTTGTTTGTTCTTTTAAATAGGAACACAAAGTGGCGAGAGATCATGATAAAGAACAGCACCATCTGGGGCATGTTTTCATTGGCCTTTTAATGTACTGCAGGAAACAGAACCCCAAAAAGAGAATGCGAGGCAGGGGTGGGGGGTAGTGAGGCAAATGTGACAGAAACAGGAAGCAATAGAAAATGAGCTCAGGGGTAGACAGCTAAAGGATACAGGTGGTAAACAGAAGTTTTAGACAACTCTAGTACACATAAGGCAAAAAATTTTATAAAGTAAGGAAAATATAAACATTAACAAGGGCAATTATCTATTCAGTATAAGAAACCTTATCAAACACAGGTCTTTGCTGCCTCTTCCTTCACCTTATCACCCATGCTATTTAATAACCTAAAGTCAAGTTTAACTCGGTTCTTTCTGATTCATCTTTTAAATGTATTTCCTCTCTCTTCCCTTTCTCCTGGAAATACTGTGCTAGACACACTGTAGGAGTATGTTAAGCTTGAGAGAGGTAGCTCTACTATCAGGAACTCCCAACTGAACAAATGAGGCAGACAAACAAATTATTTAAAATATGCCTTTTTGGAGTATCCCAGTTGGAATTAATCTCTCCTTCAACTGAATATTTGCTTATGCTTTTTAACACTTTTGACCTTTCACTACAGCTAGCTCTTCTAAATTATAAACTCTTTAAGGATCAGGGTTTTTCTCTGTACTACTTTTTGGACTGAACACAATCTAGTATAATATAGGTTCTAATGGAATCTACGTTACTAGTGCTGGGAGTATGCGTTAGTAGAGCTAGGAGAGAACAAGTGCTGTGTTTCTAACTTGGAATGTGGGGGCCTCATGGAGAAGACAGTATTTGGATAGATATAAAAAAATGAGGAAGACTAAGACAGACATGGGGACACTCCACTGCAAAAAAAGGGGTTTAAAGTAGCTCAGGGGAAGAAACAACAGCTACTCATCCTGTGGCAAACTTGTAGCCGAGAAGAAAGAAAAGATGAGATTGACTAAAATGTGGAACAAAAGACTACTAGGCTGAGGCGCTTTGATATGAATGATTACAGTTAAAACTTTTGAGTCAATCAACTTTGTATTTTAGAACATTATTTTTGCCTTAATACTCTGAAAAGAAATGATCCAACCTATGGGTAAGATTCACTAAAGAAATTATATTTGTTCTGGGTTCCCTAGGACGGCTAAAGGTTCCGTTGAGGAAGGAGGGCTATTCAAAAAGCTGAAATTAAGTGAAAAATAGCCTGAAAGCATAAAAGGGCATAGCAGATTCTGAATCTAGATCTAGAGTAGCTGGACTTGTAAGACAGGTTAAGGCTCCATTATGAGGGATATTAAAGTTCTTAATTTGATTACAATTTTTATAAAGGGGGTGAATGTGGGGAAGGAAGTCGCATACTTCCTACACAGAATCATATCATGAAGCTGATGAATGAGTCAACAAGTATTCCTAATGACAATGTAAACGATCCTGCTCACATATTCAGTAAGACACTGCCTGGAGTGGTAGCTACAACCCACTTCAGAAGATTTGGCTGCTACACTGAAGAGAAAACCATCTAATTGTCACTGACCCAGTTTTCACAGAACAGATTCCTATAAATTTTAGAACAAAACAGTAAATCCTGAATAGTGGAATTGTTATTTTGATTATCCAAAGAGTCTACTGGGAAAAGCTAAAACAATCATTTACAGAATAAATTTTTTTAAATTAGAGTAAATCACTTAACAGTGAATTCTTTTGGGTACTGCACACTTAATGACAACTCTAGATCTCAAAATTCATAATACTGGGAGGGCAGGCTTTCTTTATTTTTTCCCCCCAAGAAAATGCTCACTGTGCCTTTTCTCTCAAACCACAATCCATCATTCATCACAAGTTAGCATCAAGTGCTTCAAACAACAACACTTTCAATAATGTGAACTCTGTTGTCATACTTTACTATAACTTCCTGTGTCTTTGACATATTCAAGAAGTGAAACTCATGCATAGCATGTTTATATTATTCCCTCCTTAGCGAAAGCTCACAGACAATGTCAGGTCTGGAGAGATAAGAGCTGCTTCCAGGACATGAATTCTCATGAGGATTAGGCAACCACCATCTGGGGCTCTAGAGTTTATCTGTAGCAGCTGCCTTCAAAGTATCACAGTAGAAGGGAAAAACGTCTAATTCTAAAGTGTTTAACAACTTGCTTTACCTTGGTTTGATTATTGTTTTGGATTGCTTTTTTCCTCTCTTATAACAATAAAATACATCATAGTGACCTCCTTCTCAACACAAGCCATGTAAAACAGTATTGTATATTCAAATAATAAGCACATCATGCACTCAAATTTCCTTAACTAATCTGTTATAATATATAACATGAATTGTAGTGATTAGGTACAGTCACTTTAATAATTACCCAACAATTACCCAGTGTCATTAGTAAAAGCTTAATCCTTCAAAACAAAAGTAGACACTACAAACTTATTAATTTCTACTTAGGTGAAAAGGCTACGGATTTTAAATTAAATAATATCCACATTATTTTGGGAGGTTTTTCATTGTTCTCAAATTATGTTAAAACTTTCATAACCCTAAATTTTATCAGAGAGCAAGTATTTATAATATAAACAAATATTTATAACTAGGGAGCTCAAAAATGAACACATTAGGGGAAAAAGTTAATTTTAAATATTCAGCATTAAATAGTGACCTGCTCGAATGGAGTACTCTCACTTTAATAGTGCCAAAATTCATCATAATAAAACAAAGCTAGATGGTAAAGAAAACATAGTAGGAAAAACAAAGTAACATTTTTTATGAGATCGCCACTAAATAAGTCTCAAAATCATTATACCATTTAAAAGTATGCTTATTTCTTAAAATTAGGTCTCCTTGTAATCAAATATTATTTTGTCTGCTACAGAATTTTAAGGTTTATTTGTTCATGTTCACAGTCTTTGGCAAAGGATTTATTAAATTAAGTAGACAATATACTTTTAGTCCCATCAGAGATCTGGTAAAGTTGCTGCATTTATAGATAAAATTCCACTCTAATAAAAAACTTTATAAAGAAAAATGGTTCATCCTTTGAATACTCACTCAAAATAGATAATAAATCTCTTTCTACAGTGGACAGTGTCACCCAGAGACACAAAAGACAGGTTTGGGAGTGCCAAAATCATAAAATTGGTGGATTACACAACTTCTAAGATTTTTTCCATGTCCACAACTTTATGTATACTTATATTTCTCCAGGCCTGACACATTCTAGTCCTACTTCCTGAAGTTCCCTCATAAGTTTTACACTCCAGTCAAATATAGATCATTTAAACTCAACAAATCTAGTTAAATTCCGTTTTTTTTTTTCTAAACTGATTCTTCCCAATTCCTACCAGTGGCAGAATCATTTTAAAAATCACTCAAACTTGTAATCTCAATACTCTCTTTCATTCCACTCTTCATCAACCCTTTAATCAGGTCATCAAATTTCAAAATTATTTTGGCAATATTTCATTTACTTTCAAAACTACCACTACTAACCTAGTATTAGTTATCCTCAAAATTTGCAGTAAAAGAATATTTTTGTAGGTAATTTTGTAGAACATTTTTGTATGAATTTGTGAACAAATTCATAGTTCGCATTACCACCACTTTTCCTGGTATAAAATGGTACTTTTTTTCCTCCACATAGTCAAGGTCTCTCTATACAGTTTCACTAGGATCTAAACTCGGTTGTTTGTTTCTCTGTGCAACATTCCATGAGAATAGTATCATCTTCTTCCTTGCTGAAGTGTTACATTAGACATAAAAAACACTGGTTTGCATAATCCCATCACAAATATTACTTCTTGGTGGTATTTTTTACATATCTAAAGGAGGTGGGAAGAGAATAAACAATAATAAGGCTTAGCTGTATTTTTTCCTCAGTCCCTTCAGTGGCTTCTAAAATAACAGATCCTTGTTGATTGAAATTTTCAACAAAACCACTTAGGTATTTAGGCATGTAATTTATAAAGGCAGTGCACAGATTTTGTCTTTATAAAAGATAGTAGCATCCAAGAAATCTGACTTCTAGTTCTGCAATACCTAAGAGAGACCAGCCAGTAAGAATCATCCTATGACATACCAAAATGACATTTGGATGTATTATCTATATATATAATAACATATAACATTTGGTATTCTTTTATAAATGGGATTTTTCTCTTAACTTCCTTGTATTTGTTAGAAATTCAATTTGTTACTTCTTGCTGTGGATTTATGGGATTTACATCCTTAAAACCAATTCCAGCATAATTTCACACAGAAGCCTCCTTAAAGTTAACCGGACAACACCCAAAATAAATCTTCCCTTTGAGAAGAATAAATGCTCCATGAAAATAATGAATACATCATTTAAACTTAAAGCATGATGCTTGTGCAAACCCAAGCTCCACCTCAATCCTCCAAATGCCTCAGAAGTCTGCATTAATCCAATCCCACACAATCTCTATTACTTATTCAGATGTTTCTCAAGTACCATTACTACAAATAATTCAATTTCCCACGCTAATCCTGTTTTCACCCTGCTTGCTTCTTAATCAATATGATCTAAGATTCTTGCTCTTAAATGGCAAGGCTCTTTCTATTTCACTCTACACTCTCCTAACCATTTACTGGCTCTGAAATCTCTCCTAGGACTGCTGTATTATCTTCTAAATTACAGGGGAATCAGGTTCTCCAAACTAGTTCTTATCCACTATCCAATTTTCTACTGAAAATACTAAGCCAACAACAACAAAAAAGAGTAATATTCCTCTCTATGTACTCAAATGCCACTTTGACACCAGTAATAAATGCAGAAGGAGTAACTTTTGTCCAAGTTTTAGAAACTATACTCAAATATCCACATTTGTATGAAAACAGCAAGGAGGCAATCAGAGTACTTCATTGCATGGTATATGCCGGTAAGCACAGGGGACTTCAAAAAGTAGTAGCAATGCTGAGTCCGATTATGATTCTCAGAACCATAATGAAGAACAGAAAGAAGCTAGGTCAATTCAATTCTTATATTTTAAGGAGAAAAATCAGGTCACTAAAGTCACACAGGAAAAGCTTCAATGGAGATGAGATTTTGGATGGATTTTGAAAGATATGCACTGACTAGAAAGGAGGGAGAGTGAAAATAATTCCGAAGAAAGGCAAAAAATTCAGTAAATATTCATGGGAAAAATGAATATATATATGTAGCTCCTTTATACATACATGGTATGTATTATTATTTTTCCATTTTTTAATAACAGAAACTTTGGCGCTCACTATCAAAGTTGAAACAGAAACCTCAGGTCTGTCTGAATTCAAAGGTCATAAAACTTTTTATTCTCTCTACTACCACAGTAAATTTCCTCGTGTATTTTTTATGTAACACTTGGTATCTCTTTCAATATTAAAACTTTTTAAAGCTGTCTCTAGACACTTAGAAAATAATTTTGATGTTTATGGCTTATCATCATCATTTTTATAAAGTTTGGCTATCAAAGTATTAACTGAAGATATGTTCATTTTGATACTGTGACAGAGATTTATATGAAACCACCACTTTCTTTTTAAGAATATCTGGTTTTAGTATCACAGTGTCATCTATTTACTGTTTTTTTTACTACCTAACTAATACTGTTTCCTTAAGCTGTCCTTAAATATATGTGACCTTAAATTGTGTCCTTAATCTGTCATAAATAAATATATGTCCTCCAGAAGAGCAGAAATCCAACAGGACACATGCAGGAACCATGGCGCCAAAAGGTACTGAGTTAGCTAGGTGACTCTCCAGTGCCAGATCATCCATGGCCTTATCCTCAGCAAAAATTATCCTGATGCACTATTACAGAAAAGCTAGTTATCAAGGTAAAAGAGGGACAACTTAACAGGAATGAAAAGAAAGTATGGGTGAGTAGGAAGGGTGGAAGACTATAGTTAGGGAGTTAAAAAAAAAGTTAAAAGCTTTTTTTTTAGGCTGTAGATCCTGGCAGACGGTAGCATATATGCACATCTTTAGGCAGTTTTTATCAAATGGGAAATTCCCTTTTATCCAAATATTTAAACTAAGAATCATTCTAAGAGTTACATAATAGATGGGATTATTTCTGAGAGAGAAGTAAGACTTTCTGAACACCCTTTTTTGTCTGCTAGATGTAAAAAATGTGGTAAGTTTTTCTATTTCACAAGAATAATTACAATAGCTAAAAACAATTATACTGCAATGTCTGAATGCCATAGTACAAAGCTGTACTAGTAACCACCAGAAATACCTGAAGTTACAAGTCCTTTCTGAAGCCATCCCAAGTATTACTAATAATACTTCTTCTGTTACAATGTTTTTCTCACTGAAAGGTGCTGATTTTTTTTTTTAATTCGGGCAATACAAAGATGTAGCTTTTCAATTCATGATTAAACACAAAATAAGAATTGTGAATTGAAAAACAATTTCATTTTCATTGAAATCAATTCAGTGGTTCATTATTCAAAAGCATATGTTCATCAATACAAATAAACTTTCATTCCTAAAAGTTTCTACTTGAGGATAAAATCCTAAAATAGCCCCTAAATTGCATCACAATTCAGCTGCTAAGAAAAAGCTAAGTAATGCTTCCCATGACTAAATGGATTAATTCTTTAGCCCAAACACAATTACTGTTCTCCACACTGTTCTATTGAACATCTAAATAAGCATCCCAAAGCTTATTTCAGCCAAAGAAAAGGTCCAGACCAAAGACTAAGCCCAACGTATGAAGTTTACATTTTGTGTAAAGTATTTTTTTTAAGGGAAAAATCTATAAGTGGTAATCAGGAAAAGAAACGAGTCATTTTAGACAGGTGTAGGGGATGACATCTATTGACTAACAGATATCTTTGTTGAAGGAGTGCTGTGCAGATTCCAGTAGATGTCTTTCTCAAACCAGCTAATTTTTCTTACTTAGTTCCTAAATCTAGATCTTTAATCTGACACACACATTAGCAGTAGAAAGAATAATTCTTTGAGAAATAGCCTATTACATGGAAAGAGAAACACACACCATTTGATTGTTCCTGTTCTTGCTTTAAAACTTTTCTACTTTAACTGTGTATGAAACATACCTATGCTTATGAAACACTTTATTCTCAATGTATTTCTAAATTTTAAAAATGCATGTAACACTATGGCTCAAGGAGCAATATGAAAGGAAACAAGGAATAGTTATTAATTTCAGATCAGGTTCTCTGCCAAGTCTTCTAATTATGGGATGGGTTGCCTTTTTAATACTTGCTGTTGTTGAGATGTTGACACTGACAAACAGGTGCCTGGACCTTCTATGCTGGAGAAAAAGTTCCAGTATGAGTAAGTCTGGACTAGATTTCCTATGGGGGCTCTTTCAGAGGTTAATTTCTTCTGATTCTGAAGACTAGTTACTTAGTTTCCACTCCTTTTTAATCTAAAATTGTGAAATTACAGCTGTTTTCTACCTGCTTAATGGTCACTGTGAGACTTCTATTGTAAAATTACTATTAAAACACTGGTTGCTGAGAGGAGGCTTTTTAGTGTTTTATAACACTTTGCATTAAACTAAAGGATTATTTATTGTTAAATGATTCTACAACCCTGTCTCAAAGGGTTTTCACAAACAAGGTCTCTTGATGAAGTCTGAATTAATGGCAGGGCTTTTTTGCATTTGGGGGAACTGGATTGCTGCAAGGCAGTAAGTGGAATGATCCATATAACCTTTATGTCACTGAGTTTTTAGGTTTTCTTCCTTAGGGAACAAATGAAAACAAAATGTTGAATTCATATTCAGTTTTGACTGGTGTTTGGGTTTGTCTGCAGGGGCTTAAACAGCCTGAACCTTACCTTTAGCAGTAGCAGGTATAAGCCGATTAATTTAAATGGCTATTAATGCCCTTTGGAATTCTAATTAGCCAGAGGGACAGCTGATGCAGACAGCATGGGGGTGGGGGTAGGCGGGAATATTATTCTCCCAATCAGAACTTAAATGCTTAGAACAGCACCCCTATATAATTTTTATCTACCCATTTTAGGAGTAGATGGGGGGAGGAGTCACTAAACAAATACAGTGATGAAAATAATTAGAAAGGACAAAAAAGGGGATTAAGGGTAAAAAGAAGGGAAGAAATATGAAAGAAAAAGGAGGGAAATATAGGAAAAAAATTTCAATATACTTCAAAAAAATACACTAGTAATAAAAGGATAACTTAATGTGCTTCTAATAAATACAAGAAATAAAAAAGGAAACTGGCCTCAAAATGTGTTAGATATTTAGACTGAAATTTTACATATGACAAATTAGAAAAACATAAAAATTAGATAAAATGACTTTTTATACTGCTTATTACAAAAATCACAACGGCTTCTAGAGTCCCAAATCTTTTTCTACATTGGCACATTTAATGTACCCACAAACAGACTCTTTGTGTGATAGCAAATAACATGAAGCATGATCAAAGAGTGAGGGGAAATGCATACACTAGAGTTCCATCTGTTTCACTTGTTCTTAAGTTTTTGGTGATTTCAAAAATACATCAGGAATTCCAGTCCTGAATGAAATGGAGTAGGTACTCTATACACAGTCTTTCCCACTCACTGCCAGTAAAAGCTGGACAGGATGTATAAAGCAGCTATTTTAAGGACTACGGAGAGTAAACATAAGCAGGCAGATTAGGGAAGATTCAAATTACCACCAAACTGGTGATAAATTTGCCATTCAGCAGCCTCCTCCCCAACTCCCTTTAATATCTATTGGCTTAGACTCAACACAGTGGAAACCTACAATTGGGTGCTTAGGTAGACAGAGAGAACTTCAGGTCAAGCCTCCAGCTTCAGGAACAGGAGACTGTACTCAAGAAGGCAAATTCCCCAGGTTTGTTATCTTTTCAACAGATCTTGTACCCTAAACTCCCAAGCAATCTTGTAAGGGTGGAGACAGTGATAAAGCAGCAATGGTGTCTTAAGTTTAAATGCATCATTCCTTTTCAAGAATATGCAGTGAACTTTTTTCTCCTTCTTGGCCCCAGAAGTTGGTACAGTTGTGAGAAGTGCGCAGTAAAGGGTAACTAAAGTTACAACTCTGTGGTTAGAGGTCAAAAAAAAAAAAAAAAGAGAGAGAGAGAGGAGCAGGTAACCAAGAAGTGCCAGGAAGATTATAAATAGGGAGAAAGCCACTCCATAAATGTGTTTATAAACTTCTAGGCTTACACCTAAGCTGTACATACATGGAGTGGATACTAAAATAACATGATAGACAACCAAGCAGTTTCCAGACTGCCATTCGGTACACGTACAGGATAGATTCAAATAGTACTACAAAGGTTTTGTAAAAGGCATTGATAATGGAAGCACAATCCACAAGAGGTTGGCTGGATCTTGCAGTCTGAACCCAACTGACTGATTCCCTACTAAAACAGTACAATATTCACCATAGGATTCAAACAAGTCACAGTTTCATAATAAAATACATAAATTGTCCAGGAATCAGTCCAAAATAATTTTACGCATGAAGAAGCAGGAAAACCTCAACTTAAGGAAAAAGAAAATCCAACACTGAAATAACAGATGATGACAAAGACTTTAAAGCGGTGACTATAAAAATATTCTAACAAGGTAAAGCAAACACTCTGAGAATGAATCTTCCCAAAGAAATAGAAGATATAAAAAGAGCCAAAGGGAAAATTGAAAAATACCATAATCAAAATGAAAATCTCACTGGAGAAGTTCAATAGCCAAATGGATAAAACCAAGAGAAAAAGTCAGTGACCTTCAAGATAAATTAACAGAAGCTATCCAATCTAAATAATAATAATTAAAAAAAAAAAAACAACCACCACCCAGGACTTGTGGGAAAATAACAAGAGAACTAGTATTCTTGAACTGGAATCTGAGAACAGAGTGTGTACAACAGTGGAATAGGATAAACTCCCCCAAACTAAGATGGTGATTTGAGTGTTTTGTGTATGGTTCGGCTCAGATGATGATGTAGAATACAATGGGGAATTTGGCTAACTTTCTGGAGGAGGCCAACTAATGGGTCATCAGCCTAAGATGGTATAAGATGTAAGATGGAGTCATTTTGACTTCCCTATATTTGGTTTCCTACATATTAGAGGAAATAATATGTTGAATAATTTCAACATATTAGTTGAAAATAATTTTTCAACTTGCACAATATAAAGTGGGAACAACATTGCAATGACTGAGAATTTCTGATCATAAACCAAAAGGAAATGGAACAATTTTAAGCACTGACAGAAAAAGCTGTTAATATAGAATTTTATATTCGGGTGAACTATCCTTTAGGAATAGAACTATCCTTTAGGAATAAAGTGAAGTAAAGACATTCTCAGAAGAAAGGAGATTGAAGAGAATTCATTGCTTTAAAAAAACTGCTAAAGGAAGTTCATCAGAGAACAGAAATAAGACATTAGAATGAAAGTTGAACATCAGTAATGAGAAATAAGTGACAGAAATGTTAACTGTCTTTTCCTGAAATTCAAATATATTCAAATGTTCAGAAATGGACAGTAAAAGTTGCAACAGTGTCTGATGGAATTATCAATGTATGGAGATATAATATCTAAACTAAAATAAATACATTTAGATATCTACAACTCAAAAAGATTTTATAATACTACCACCTGCATCTTTTAACAAAGGACAATTGAAAAGTCACAATTCCACAAATTTTTAACAATACAGTCATTTGCTCTTTTATTTTCACTAATCCTCTCTTCTCTCAAAGTGGAAATAATGGCATCGAACAGCTTGTAAAGTCCCTACTTGTATATTACTTTGTCAAGACCACACATTGAAAATATGTACTCAATGTCCCTTAAGGTTATTATCTAAACTATTCAAATTCAACATAAGAAATCAAGCAGTAGAATTAAAACAAAACAAACCACTGAAGGGTGATTTAAAGACTGAAATAAATTTTTTTTCCCAATAAAATGCCAATGCATTTGTTGTACACAAAGAAAAAGCACTGAAAAAGAATCATTGGACATTGCTTTTGCTTGTCTTGTTTTAGAGAGGCATGCTATTCCTGATAGAAATACACTAACTTTTGTACAAGTAAAAGCCTCTTTCGAATGGCAAATTGGAAAGAAGAGACTGTTTATAAACCCCAGGGAGGTTCGTCATGACGTGCAAGTTCAGTTACACAGAACAAACACTCTGAAGATGTCCAAATCATCCCCCATGTATTAATTAAAGCCTAACCTTAGAAATAAATCATTTCATCTTTAATTCATATTGCCAGTTCTTAAAGATTTTATTCTTGGCCTGCAGGAAAAAAAGCCTTTTAAATCTAAATATTCTAAAAGCAATTCTGTTTATTTTTAAGTAAAATTCATGATATTCTGTAAAAATAATACATTCTTAAGATGCCACAAATTTTAGTTACTGCCAACTATCATTGATGTGTTTGTAACACCCTAAAGATTAAACAGTATAATGTCATAAATCCTATTACAGTATATAATCTCTAAATTACATTCAAGGGGATAAAAATATACAGCATATTAATGAGCTTTACATTCCATAACACCCTTTATACTGAATGTGAGATCTAGTTACTTTGGATAAAAGTTTATGAAAATCCATCTCTCATAGATAGCTATTAAATAAAATATATTCTGCTCATCCTTGGAATTAGTTTGAAAATAATGTCAGTCTTAGAAGTGGATTAACCTTTCCCACTTCTCCTACCCCAAATTTCAAGAATTAGTTATAAGCTATCCAGAAGGTGGGATATTAAAAAAAAAAATCTAACAAATAACAGTAACCTAAGTATTTATCATGAAATTTATGTAGAACACAATTTTAACACCCTGAGGAAAAAAATGGCGACAGAGTGGGTTTAACAAGATTCCTCCCCACCCAAAAATCACACCATAAAAGGGCGAGAGCTCAATTTTCTGAGTAACGACAAAGAAATAATACAAGTTCCAAAATGTTATGAAAGTATCAGGGGAAAAAAATATACAAATAGGTTTACTGCCTAACATGGAATGTAAAGCAAATAGACTGAAATTTTGAAAAATGAGATACATGAATGTCCATTTATTCCTTGGAATGCACTTAATACTACCTGTGAATGTGACATTGTTTGGAAATATGGTCTTTCCAGGTTTATTGATAATTGAAGATCTTAAGACAAAATTATCCTGACTTTAGGGTAGACTCTTAAGCCCGTGATTGGTGTCCTTATAAGAGAAAGAAGAGGGTAATTTGAAACCACAGATAGATATGAGAAAGTCATATGAAGATAAGGCAAAGACTGAAGTGATGCCTCTCCAAGCCAAGGAACAGCAGGATTTTTGGCAGTCACCAGAAGCGAGAAGAGACGCATGGATGGGAATCCCTCAAGCCTCCACCGAAGCAACCAACTCTGCTGACACCTTGATTTCAAGCTTCTGCCTCTTTGACTGTTACAGAATAAATTGCTGCTTTAAGCCATCAAGTTAGCAGTGATTTGTTATAGCAGCCCTAGGAACCAATACCTTCCTTAAGGAAAACAGGAAACAAGAGCAACTTGTATTGCTATATAAAAAGTTACTCAGTTCACTTATTTAAAAATTCCAAACTGAACCCAAACATAAGGAGATGAAGAGAATGATACTATTTAAAATAGGGTAGTCAAGAAGGTTTATTTGATAAAGTGACATTTCAGAGACCAGAAGTAAGTGAGGGAGGTAGACAAGAGATATTTAAGAGAGATAGCTACATGAGCATTGTGGTTAAGTGTATGGGGTCTGGAGCAAGATTGTTTGTGTTGAAATGCTGAGTCTGCATCTTACTTGCGAACCCTACTTTTATTCTTTAGACCTATTTCCTCATCTATAACTGAGATGACAGCACACCAACTGACTGGTAGTTGTGAGAATAAAATGAGTTAATGCATGTCAGGAACTCAGAATGAATATTTACTGTTAATACTGAAATTGTACCATATTTGTTTAGTAACCACAAAAAACTGCTGTTTTTGTAGATCAAAATACTTTAAATATTGACTTTTTTTAATGAATCAATTGAACTTAAAGACTCTTGAAAACAAGATGCTAAGAATGCATATAGAAACCCAAACCCTAAAAAGCTAGAGTTAACCCAGCAATGTATACACATAGCACCTCTAAAATATAAGGAAGGAAAAGAATTTCTGCAACAGGTTGAAAATAAACCACATTTCAATAATAAAGGATACAATTCACTATGACTGACCTGTAAGGTAACCAATATTCTACAGCGGATTGATTTTGAAAGCTGAACTAATATTTTAGATTCATGAATCTATTCTTTCTCTGAGTCACAAATTGAATATTCTCAGTTCAAAAGGTACACATTGTACTGTTATTTTTTATGAATACCTAATTTTGATCACATGAACATTTTATAAAGCTAATGCTGATATGTAAGATTTCTAATGCAAAAGGTGCTAAGAAAAGGTTTTAATAATAATTCACCAGGATATATTTAATTATAAATATTATGTATTATGTGTAGTATAACAATGGTATAACATATAATATGTTATATTATGCTCTTATTATAAAATTACTGTTGTTTCCTTAAATATTTCCAGCAGGATAAGTTTCTATAATTTTGCATCGTATGCACAATTTACCTTAAAGGGTGTGTATCTCTTAAACTTGGGTAAGTACACTAAGGTCTCAAAAAATGATAGCAATTTCAAGATAACCTGATTTTATAAAGCTATATCCACCTTTTAATTTTCTACAACCTAGCCACCAATCTTTAAACAACATATATAATCATCTTAGTAAAAATAATGCTAATACAAATTATAGCATATAGATAAAATATAACTTTATGATTAATGAACATTTAAAAACTATTCCTATTTTGTAAAAGACTGACAACTGCAATTTTATAAAACCTCATTAAAAGCCAGGCTCATATCTCCAGTCCCTTTCCTTGTCAATAGTTTTCATCCTCTCATCAGATTAAGGCCTCACATATCAAAGAATAATGAACAATGACAAACTGTTCTTGCAATAACTTCTCTCCACAAGCAATTGATATGTTTCACCGCCTCTTTATTTTTTTCCAAAAATTTAAAAAACATTTGCTTATTTATTTATGCATAGAAGAACTGGGGTATAGGCCAGGGATGTGGAGGGTGAGAAGATTCACCAGAGATAGAGTGGGGAACAGAACAGGCCAACCTAATGAAATACACTGCTAAAGGAAGCAGTGGGTGAGACAGGAGAGATCTGCTCCACCATATAAGGAGCATAAACACACACACACACACACACACACACACACATACACATATACACACACACACACCCCTCTCTGGCCTGGGATTGAACTCAGGCCATAGCAGTAAAAGCATGATAGTGCTGACTGAAGCACTTACTCCAGCAGGGAGGCACCCCTTTTTTATTAACTGGGCCATAATTCACATACCATAAAATACACCCTTTTAAAGTATACAATTCAGTTGTTTTTAATATAGTCATAAAATTGAACAGCCATCACCATTATTTAATTCCAGAACATCTTCCATAAATCCATACCTGTTAAAGTTACTCACTATTCTTACCTCCTTCCATCATCCAGCAAAAAATCCTAATCTATTTTTTGTCATATGGATTTGCCTATTTTGGACATTTCACATAAATACAATCATATAGCATTAGTAGCTGTTTAGGTCTGGCTTTGTTCAGTTAATACAATGTTTTTTTTTTTAAGATTTATTTATTTATGCATACAAGCACTGGGGTACAGGCCAGAGGTGTGGGGGGGGGAGTGAGAGGATTCACCACAGAGAGCAGGGAGCAGAACAGGCAGATCAACAGAAGTACACTGCTGAGGGGAGCAGCGGGCACAGCAGGAGAGGTCTGTTGCGCCATGTGGGTCCCCTCCCTGGCCGGCAGCAGGGATTGAACTCGTGCTGCAGTGGCTGCGGTTTGCCCCACAGAGCGTTGCTTAACCCACTGCACCACCATGGAGGCCCTCAGTTAATACAATGTTTTAGAGGTTTATGCAAACTTGCAATTCCAGTTGTAACAGTACTTTGTGCCTTTTTATGGCTGAATAATATTCCACTATAAGAATATACTTTATTTAATTTACCTGTTCATAAAGTGATAGACACTTGGGGTTATTTCCATGTTTTGACTATTATAAATAATGCTGCTATGAATATTCTTTGTCTTTTCATTCCCTTTTAAGATACATAACAAAGTTCTAAAGTTAAAGCAAGTCAAGAGGTACTAGCAGAAATATCTGAAGAACCTAAAGAACTTGCTATAATTTCAAGTGATAGCATCTTGTTCTTTAACCAAAGACTGTGGTCTTCTGAGATCATTCTTTTTCATTAGATATCTGAACAAGTGAAACAAACAAACAAAAAAAAACTTCAAATATCCTTTCTTTGAAAGCCATGAATAAAAAGAAAAGACAAGGTAATAATAAAAACTAATAAAGAAAGCTGCAACAAAACATATTCTGTTTATGCTGACTTACCTGTTTTTTATAAAAAAAAAAAAACAACCCCCATACCTCACACTTAAATGTATAAATATGATTAGTTAAAATGATAACATTACAAATTATAATTAAAGAATATACCAAATATAATATGCATATATTTAAGTACCTATACATTTTTACAATTTTATTTGTTCTCCTAAGGCACTATGGCAATTTTCTGCTAAATATCCACGATTAGCATGATGGATATGAAAAGAGGAAATCTTCAAATATTAACTTTTTATAAATAAAACAATCAAATCATCTAAAATATCCAAATCAAGAAAACTGACCAAAGAGGTTATTAACATTTATGTTTGGGAGCAAAAAATTATTTTCTTGATTACTGGATTAAAAGAATTTGGTATCAATCTCAAATATCTGGTTCAAACATATAAATGACAAGAGTTTTGACTTAAACTATAATGTGGCCAAAAACCCCTAAATGATGTAATTGAAACAAGACTATTATAAGTATTAACTCAGTAACTTTCAAGCCATTAGTTTTGTTTGCTTATTGACAAAGTAACAAAAATGCTATCAAAATAATGGAAAATGATTCCTATATGAATAAATGACATATATTCAGAATATTCCACCAAAATAATAACAGCATTCAAAATTTGAAAAAGACCTTGGAACATATGCCATTAAGAAAAACACTGTTCTACTATAAACTAAATATACCAAGGAATCACAGAGATGTAGTGCTGCTTTACTAGTGTTTGCATTTTTTTCATCTATTTTCTAAATTGTTTTTTTACCAATTAAGAAAATTAACAGTGAATAATGCCTTTCTTTTTTTTCTCCTAGAGGATATTTACAGGAGAATTCTGCATTTAAAAATCTACTTCTAAAAAACTCCTAATAGGAAATTTTCATTTCATTTCATATAGAAACTAGTAATTCTATAAATTTCTTTTTGCTACCATTTTTAACTACATATTACAAAATTAAATTCAGTTTGTTATATTTGTAGAATCTCAAATATAACCTAGACCTAATATTTAATTTAGATTCAATAAATATTAATTGAGTGGTCTACTACAGATGCCTAACACTATGCTAAGCACTGAGGGAAAAAGAAATAACCATTTTGGTCTTTCCTATTTCTCCTTCCTTGTCCTATGGCCTACATATATAATCACTTGCTGCAAGAGAACACTACCTACCCTCATTTATTACACACTTTTAAATATATACTCAAGGACTCTAAACTCAGAATTCAAATAAATACCAACTATGAAACAGAATTCACAAGACTCTGTTTTTCTGTAGGGCACTCATCACTGAGGAGTAAAATTTTTCTCATATGCATCATGAAGAAAGATCCTTTTTCCATGTTGTTGGCAAAGCTGTCAATCATCTTGATGAGCAGCAAATAAATGAATGCCCAATGATGGGATTCTGTATTATCCTTAAAAAAGAAATCCATCAACTAAACATCAACAGGTAAATGTTTATACTCGACAGCCATCAATTTCAACTATCCATGCAAAAAGACAGGTGAGCTGGACTGGTAAACCTCGAAATTAGAGAAGTATTAATCGTCTGCTCCCAGCCAATATAAACAGATGTTATTTTTAAACAGGCAAAATCATCTCTTCCACTGAAATTTATTTGCAGCAGATAATGTTCTGTTACATTTTTAATCAAGCAGATGAAGTTACATTTAAATTGAAAATCTGCTTCACTTAACTAATCAGGCAAGTAAAATTCAGAGATGATTGAATGGCATTACACAGCACACTATTACGGCAGGTAAATTGGGAAATTTACCTGTCACACCACATAGCGTATTGTTCAGTCACTGCATCTGCAACTTAGAAGCAAAGCACTAAGACAAAAAGGGAAAGGCATGTTAAACAGACTTATAAATCCATCATATTTTATGAAAACATTATTAAGCCTGCGGCAAAAAAATAAATAAATATTTTTTAAAAGGAAAAGGAAAAAGCACACACCACCTCACAAGGAGTCAATGAAGATTTACATGGGTTTGCTTATCTGTTTCATGTAAATAAGCATGCCTGGTTATTTTGAAGATCAAGATACACCCCTGGCTAAGGAAAAGAAGCAGACATTACATCACGGCACAAAGCAAAGAAACTATGACCACATAATATCAAGAATATGATGGTCAAACACAAGAAACATATAAAACACTTCAGCAAGAAATAATAGGTAAAACAAGCAAAATTATAATTTGCAAAATAAAATGATTATAACTTACTCATTAGTACAGGTCATTAATTTCATACACAACAAAAACATCTAAAAAACTGCTAATTCACCTATTTATAAAAATAGATGTACTTTAGTCACATCCCAATACAACTGAATACTAACATTTCTAATATGCTTTCAAAATTTACTTTCACATATATCAAAACAAAACAAAACCAAAACACTCAACAGTCATTTCAGTTGTTTCCACTGAAACCAAAAATTTTCTTTTCAATGTTTAATATTTGTAAATTCAAATACTTTTGCCAGAACAGCTAAATTAGAGAAGTATTAATTTATTTGCAGCAGATAATGTTCTGTTACATTTTATTCTAATATCACGTACAATACCAGGTTACATCTTTTACATTTTATTACAATTTAGTTTCATCATCACAACTTTGGCTTTTGTGGCCATCACTCCTCCCTCCCTCCCTCCCTCCCTCCCTCCTCCTTTCCTTCCTTACTTCCTCCTGTCTCCTCTTTCTTTCCCTTCCCTTTTTTTTTAAAGGAGGACGGAGGAGGTAGAAACAGTAACTAACACTAGAATGTGCCTAAGCATAAAAACAAATGATGTTACTGTTCTATTCTTAATATGGTGTAAACCTACCCTACAATGATTTTCCATTAGTAGTGACAGATTTGGATTGACATACCCACACCGCTGTGGGATTAGTTGATAAAGCTAGCTAGAAATCACATACTCATCAGCATCATGTCTAAAACAACAGTCATTTTCAGTAAATTAATGGTTAGAATTAGAATGTTTTCGGTTTAAGAACATTGCAAAGACTATATAGAGAATTCCTATATGCCCCACACCCATTCTCCCCATAAGCAACACCTTACATTATCAATGTGCTACATTTGTCAAAATGAATGAGCCAATATAAATTCCTTTTTAACTAAAATCCATACTTGATCCATATGTTTTTATTTTAACCTTTTGTCGTCGTTGTTGTTCCAGGATTCCTTCCAGGACTGTATATTACATTTAGTAGTCCCTATGTTCCTCTTAGACAGTTTCTCAGACTTTATTATTTTTGATGACCTTGTCAGTCAGCTTTGAGAAGTACTGATCACATATTTTGTAGAATGTCCCACAATTGGGCTTTTTCTGTTTTTGTCATGATTAGGCTGGGGTTACGAGTTTGGGGGAAGAAGACCATAAAGTAATGTTCTCATTAGATTTTATCTAGGGTAAATGCTATTCAAGTCACTTATTACTGATGATGACAGCCCTGGATTATCTCTTATCACTGTTTTAATTTAGCCTCCATTTTCACACAAAAAAAATATTTACCTTTTTCTAAATTTCATAATAATATACTGCTATCTTCATTGCTGAAGATGACAATTTAAATAGCTGTTCTTGCTAAGTCTGACTCAAGGTGATGGGGATGGGGGGGCTAACAGTCCAGTTGTCTTTCTCATACTACACAAAGATTAGTTTTCATGTCACTATAGTGACTTTTCCAAATCTTGATATTTATAACTTGACTCCTTACTTTCAAAATTGGTTTAAAACAGAGTCTCAATTTAGGCTGGCCATTCAAATCCTGAGAAAACTTGCAAAAATACTGTTTGCCCGACAAGAAACTATGGTGATGGTGTACGGGTGAATTGGTGGTGGGAATTTTACAGGACTACACCTAGAGGAGAAAGCAAAACTGCACAAAAATGAACCCTGATGTAAAATATAATTAATTAAGGATTTTTAAAAATACTGTTTGCCTGGACCCTAGTTTAATTGGAATTTCTAGGCATCGGTGGTTTTTAAAAACTTTGCAAGTTATTCTAATATAGAGCCCGGCTGGAGTACCACTAGTTTGAGGCCTTAGCTCTACAGTGACTATTGCAGTACATGCTGGTGTATTCCCATTTACATCATACCTACAGCTCTGCAGTACTGCTTGGGGTTTATGTTGCTATGCCTCTTCAGTTCTTCCCATAAATGGCACTGGCTTAAAAAAAAACAAAAAACTCTATAACTCAGGGACACTGAAATGCTATTTAAACACTAGTAGATTAGAATAGTCAAAGGCAGAAGGCAATGTCTGATATATAGAAGCACCACTGATGAAAACATTTGCATATTCCAAGATGAAGACCATCAATATAAACATGTTCTATTATTTCCCAAGAAACTGTGATAAGCTGCTTTTAAAATCTGATGCTCATTGTTGGCACTGAAGCAACAACCTGTGGCTAAGTGCTCAGGTTAACTGAAAAAAAGTGTATTTACCCTATCAAGCTATAGAAATATTCCTCTAAAGAATATGAAAATGCCATAATCAACCATTACATCAATTTCAATCCAAAATTTTACATTTTCAATAAAATAGAAAAGTAGTATTTAAAACAATATTTAATCATGCTGAGAAATTATTTTTAATCAGTTTATTAAATATTAACATCTTGGAGAAATGTTAGCCAAGTCATATGGTCTATACTATAAACAATTCTACTTTAGACAATTTTACAATGTCTACTATAGGCAACTGTCTATAGACAATTCTAATAAAAGAAACAAAAAGTTTTGAGAGAAATAGAAAAACAAGCTATACAGTGGAAAGAACTTCTAAGGCTTAACTAATGGATGCAGAAAGTGTAATGGGAATAACAGGAAATGAAAATTAGAGCTGTCAAATTGAGTCCTTAGTTCAGAGATGCAGTTCTAAATCAGATATGGTTTATATGTACTTACATCTTAAGGAGAGATGATCAGAATTTTAAAGAATGAGGACAGTTCCGCGGTAGGATAAGAAAAACAGGTTAGATCAGGTATCATGGCTATATCCAATAAATCACAGGGTGAGGTATTCTTGAAGTTAATATATCAACTTTCATGAAAAGTAACTTGTTTTACTAGATAGCAAATACTTTAAAGAAGCCCCTTTCATAGTGTGTTATATAAGGAAGAATTAGTTAGGGAACAATATATTCATTTTTCCTAAAGAGCATCATCAGTGTTCCAAATGATGTCAGAATGGAGGATATAAATATCCTTTAACATACACTTGTCATGCACATTCTTGATTTAAATAACCAACTATAAAGCTTTTCTCTCTATAAAGCTTTTCTCTATTTCTGTGTATTATTTGTGATAATTGTGTTTTAGATTCTACTTTCTATTTAAGAGAACCATTTTTCAACATTAACATAAACACTGTCTAAAAATTTCTGTTGACCCAAACAATACTCCATTCTAAAGATGAAGATGCATAATCAATACTCAATTATACCCTTTTTGTGGAATGTGTGTCTTAAATTCTCTTTTAATAACAAGCACATCCACTGTACTCCTACTGTACTTGTGGGACTGTAAAATGGCACTGCTAACCTGAAAAGGTTTGGCAGATTATTTTTTTTTAATTAAGTATACAACTACCATAAAACCCAACTACTAAACTCCTGGGCATTTATTTCAGAAAAATGCAAACTTATATTGACATACACCTGTATATGAATGTTCACAACAGCTTTATTCATGATAGCCCAAAACTGGAAAGAGTCCAGCTGTCCATCCATGCATGAATGGTTAAACAAACCGTGTGTATCCACATCATGGGTTACAACCAGCAACAAACAGGGACAAATTAATAATACACACAATCTTTAGGGATGGGAAACACATCGATCCGGAGAGGTCACAGACAATGTGACTCCATTTATATATTATTCCTGAAACTACAAAACTACAGGGATGGAGAACACATTAGTGCTTGCCAAGGGTCAGTACTGATAGGAAAAGGGGGACTATAAAAGGGGAAAACCAGGATTCCTGTGGTAACAAAACTGCTCCATTATCTTGACTGTGACCAATATAATATCCCAGCTGTGATATCTGATTCTAGTTTTACCAGATGCTAAAACTGGGTAAGTGGCTAAGTGGTACACTGGATCTCTCTGTATCATTTCTTAAAACTGGGGCCTCCCTGGTGGCGCAGTGGGTTAAGCAACACACTATGAAGCAAATCGCAGCCACTGCAGCATGAGTTCGATCCCTGCTGCCAGCCAGGGCCGGGACCCACATGGTGCGGCAGACCTCTCCTGCTGTGCCCGCTGCTCCCCTCAGCAGTGTACTTCTGTTGATCTGCCTGTTCTGTTCCCTGCTCTCTGTGGTGAATCCTCTCACCCCCCCCACACCTCTGGCCTGTACCCCAGTGCTTGTATGCATAAATAAATAAATCTTTAAAAAAAAAAAAACTGCATGAGCCTACAATTCAATCAAAATAAAAAAAAGATTTAAAAAAACCTTTACAAATAGAGAACTTTTCCCTAATTCACATAATTTCCCTAGATGCTGCATCAAAAGAATCCGTTTTTTAAAGATTCCCATATGGCCAAATTACTTTCTGAAAAAGCCAGGTTTTTCAGTATTTCTCCCAAGCTGACATGATCCTACTGTTATGTAGTCTCAAAAATGTGACTCAGGCTTCCTTTCCTTTCCTCTCTGTACTGATCATCGGGAAGGGGCCTTCAGCTGAGTCCCCACAACATTCTACATGTGCTGTGCTTATTAACCAGAGTGCTTGGTTATCGGATACAAAATTTTTACTTATCTCTACTCAATGTCATTATACATTCCGTGACAGAATATTTTCTTTATCTGTGTGCCTTCAATTCCTTGTATACAGAAATTCAATAAATGTTTTTTGAATTAATAACAGTATTTATTCAATACACTCATTTAATAAATATATTAAAACACTCTCATCAATGTGTGCATCTACTATTACGATTTTCCTAAGTGACGGGAAATGATGGTACTAACAACACATTTAGGACAGTGTCCTACTAAGAGCAGTTTAAGCAAAAAGACAGTAAGTTTAACTGAGTTTGTGGGGCAATCCCAAAGGAATGGTTGGAGAGTCGTGGCCAGTAACTCACACTTTGGGTTAAATGGGAATAGAAAACAACGGGAACAGAAAAGAGAAAAACACGCCAGTGAATAGAACAGGTATAAATTCCCTTTTTTTCTATATATTTTGTCCAGACTCTTCATTTTGCTTTTAAACTGACAACAGGATAGATACAGAAGGCATATAGAACGCAAGTAGGACTTATCATTAAACAACTGTGCATACAAATGCCTTTTAACTAATAAATTTAGTAATCAGCCAAATAAACATCACCCACCGAGTAAATGACTACCTACTGGTATAATTTAAGAAATATTACAAAAGTATTATTACCCTAAAGTAATTTTGCCACATGAAAAATATTCATTCCTATGAGCCAACTTTCAGTAATATTGAAAAAGGTGACTTTTTAAGGCATTATAAACAAAGACATTAATGAAACTTACTAGCTAACTAGTCTGTACACTCTAACCCCCTGGTTGAGGCACTGGATAGCAGGAAAAAAGAGTTCCCAAAGACAGAGCTCTCAAGAGGATGACAAATAAAATCTATTAACTTCAGAATTTTATCTATTACTGAAATGAATACCACAAATTTCTTAACAACTCAGCAGCAGCAGAAAATGTCAGAATTGGAATTCTGCCGCCTGATTCTCTCCACAATATTTTAGCTCTATTTAATTTCTATAAAGGACACATATGAAATATTTCAGCATACATGTCTTAAATAAGTAGTTCCCTAATAACCACAGCAGCACTAGCACATCTGTTCTAATTTCAAACAGCATCAGGTAATTTTATTTTTTTAAATAGATTTTATTTATTTATGCATACGAGAGCTGGGGTACAGGCCAGAGTCGTGGGAAGTGAGAGGATTCACCAGACAGAGTGGGAAGCAGAACAGGCAGACTGACACACACTGCTGAGGGGAGCAGCAGGCAGGAGAGGTCTGCTACGCCATGTGGGTCCCCTCCCTGGCTGGCAGCAGGGATCGAACTCGTGCTGCAGTTTGCTTCATAGTGTGTTGCTTAACCCGCTGCGCCACCAGGGAGGCCCAGCATCAGGTAATTTTAAAGCCTTACTTATTCCTGTGATTTTGTAATCTCAAAAGTTAATTTTGATGAACATTCTACTCCATGATAAAGTCAAACCTATGTAAAACACTGGTTAAGATTCACGTTCTTAAATTTTAGACTAGTTATCTCTTTTCAAATATTTTCGTTTGGGGGTTCTTGTTTTTATTTTTGCTTGAGGAAAAATGTGGTAGGCACCACTAAGCTTTAATTTTTAAAAAAGATATGCACATCTTTTCAAAGACATACTTTCAAGACAACTGGTGGGAAACGGATGCCTGGTTTGTCGAAAGGAGATTGATGGGATTAACCTTCTCACTTCAGGCAAGAAGAGACCCCAACCAAACCAAACTGGCAGGGCTACAGGCACACCGAATATAATCTGAATTGGGCTATTCACTTAAATAATTTAACATACAGCTTTTTTATTTGGCTAAAAAATGCATTAAATTAAATATCAATTTACCAATTGCTCAACACTATAAATTTACATACTAGGCTGACAGAAACATCAAGGGAAAAACTGTTAAACTTGGCAAGAAAGGTAAAGTTAGCAGGGCACCAAAAAGGCAGAACAAGACAAACTGACAGGATCAGGGGCCACAGTGACTTCTGCTACACACTCCATTGCCTCAGAATTTTTCAAAAAGAACAATGTGAACAGTTAAAATCACTAAGAAACAATTCAGAATTTAGAGCTGGCCTTTATAGTCCATTTTGTAGCCAAAGGAATGCTAGTACATATACACAGTAAAAATGTTCTTTGGAAACAGTAAGTCATGAAGCCATGATAAAGAAAACAGCAAATTTATCTTAAAGAATTTTTGAAGACTATTATAAATTACAAAACCAGCAATGTTGGATTACCAAGGGAATTAGAGTTAATATCAAGCATCCATAGTGAATTCCCCCTGGAGCTACTTCTAGGTCAGAGGAGCTGGTAGACATCTGGTTGGCAAAACAGGTAAGAGATTCAAGTCTTCGAGCATCTCTCAGGATGACAACTCACCCTTAGCAGGTAGGTCCCTTAGTAAAATATATACTCACATTCTCATAACAAAACACTTTGAGTTTTTAGAAAGAGCTTATGACACAATACCATAATTTCAATTCACAAAATAACTTTTACTGACATGAAAGGCATGTTTCCCTTGTGTTGATTTTAAATCTCATTAAGTTTAAAATCCATTATAGACAGGGTTCTAACTGTATTTCGTTTCCTGAAGAACAGAGGAACTTACAATTGGACCTTCCCATTCATTTTACTGTTAGGACTAAGATTACTGCTTAACACAACAACAGGAACTTGTTATAAAATCTCCCAATACTTCAAGAAGTACTACATAAACTGCACAGATAAGAATAATACCTTAGGATACAGGAAAGGTCAAAGCTCTTTAAAAATTCATTTACTAATTTTGCTGATTCCACAAATAAATATTGGGTACTTGTTTCTGTAGTTCATTTTACCACTTGTGAAGGGCACTCCGAATATGCTAGAATATGCCAATATATAAGGAGATACCAAATGAGTACCTTCATTTCTCCCAATAAGCAGATTTCATTTTTTTTTTTTTAGATTTACTTATGCATACAAGAACTGAGGTATAGGCCAGAAGTGCAAGGCATGAGAGGATTCACCAGCGATAGAGTGGGGGAACAGAACAGGTGGATTGAAAAAAATACACTGCTGAGGGAAGCAGCAGATGAGACAGGAGAGGTCTGCTGTGCCATGCTGGGGAGTATCTCTGGCTCAGGACTGAACTCATGCTTCAATGGCTGCAACAGCTTCATTGTGCTGCGACTTAACCCCTTGTGCCACCAGGGAGGCCTCCAACAAGCAGATTTTAAATTAAGCTTTTTGCAATCTACATGCTTTAAAAACCTTTCAGGTTTAGAAGAAACAGTCTAATGTACTCTGGCACAAAATTAAACCTCAAGAAACTACTATACACAAATCAAGAGTACTGGACTTCTGCTTCCAACTGAGATAAAGTAATAAGTATATGATTTACTGGCTCACCCAAAACCAAAAATTGAACACGAAACAGTGTTTAAGACACTGAATGTCTGGCAATAAAATAAAATCCTTGAGACACAGGTAAGTAAGCCCTATCACTGCCCCAACTTACTGCCTTGAAAGAGTTTCCAGGCCACTGTACTAGGAATGGGAAACCAGAGAGTCCCTCACAAATGCCGAGAATTTAAGAAAAACAGCTGAGAGCCCAGGGAGATCAAGGCAGATTAGGTTCAAACATATAGTAACTGAAGGGCAGGAGCAACAATCACACAGATTTCCAGAGAATCCCATTGAGTATTTAGCAAGATATTCACTACATGTATAGGAAAACCTACTTAAGTCAGAGGAAAGAGTAACCCTAAGGAGTGGGCAATCACCAAATGACAGGAATGGCGCACCCCAGAGATAAAACAGGTTTGGTTTCAGAACACTGCAACAAAGCAAATATTGCAATAAAGCAAGTCACACAAATATTTTGGCTTCCCAGGGCATCTAAAAGTTATGCTTACATTATACCGTGGTCTATTAGATATGAAACAGCATTATATTTAACTTAAAATAAACTTAATTTAAAACTATTTTATTGCAAAAATACATGACAGACACAAAGTGAGAACATGCAATTTATTGGAAAAATGGTACCAACAGACTTGCTCGATATAAGGTTGTCAGAAATCCTCAATTTGTGAGAAAACACACACTAACTGCAATGCATAATAAAGCTAAGTACAATAAAACAAAATATCCCTGCAGTGTCTGTTTCCATCACACAGAGTGCAAAATTACATCAATTCATGGAGTTATGTAGATCATTTAGAGGGTCTTTTGCCCTAGCAGCGAAAATAATTAGCTCCACACTAAACATTGTTTTTACAAAAAAAAATTCTTAAATGCAAGATCCAAAAGGATCAAACATTGCTAAGTAATTTAACTTTGGTCCAGAAGAAAGGCCAAGACTATTTATAGGAATATAAATAATCAGCATCAAACAAGTTAAAATTAATGTCAGGCACTGAATCACAAATTGGAAAGCTTGCAAAGGAAGTAGGAAAATATGATTCATGATGAGGAGAAAACAATCAATAATAACCAACCCAGACTTCACAAGAAGCTAAAATTAGATCATTAAGACAACTGTTATTAAATTGCCTACGCACAAAAATTTAAGTAAAGACATGAATATATATAAAAGACCCAAAACAAACTTCTTTTTTTTTTTAAAGATTTATTTATTTATGCACACAAGCACTAGGGTACAGGCCAGAGGTGCGAGGGTGGGGGCGGGTGAGAGGATTCACCACAGAGAGCAGGGAGCAGAACAGGCAGATCAACAGAAGTACACTGCTGAGGGGAGCAGCGGGCACAGCAGAAGAGATCTGCTGCACCATGTGGGCCCCCCGCCTGGCCGGCAGCAGGGATCAAACTCGTGCTGCAGTGGCTGCGTTTTGCTTCATAGTGCGTTGCTTAACCCACTGCACCACCAGGGAGGCCCCCAAAACAAACTTCTAACAGAAGAAAGCTATAACTCAGACTGAAAACACATTGGACAGAATTTTTTTTACTCTAATAGCAGATTAGAAATTACAGAAGAAAAGATTAGTGAACTTGAAAACACAGCTGTGAGGACTAAAATAAAACAAAGAAAAAAGCAGAGACAGAAGAATGACAGGAACATCAGTAAGCTGTAGGACAATTTCATGTAACCTAATAAACACATAACTGGAGTGTCCAAAATGGGGAGAGACAAAAAAATTTAACAATAGCTGAAATTTCTTCAAATTTGACATACATGGCATTCTTTTTGAGACCATTTACCAAGACATACCATTTTGTGGACAATAAAACAAGTTTCAATAAATTCAAAAAGGACTCAAGTCAGAGGAAGCACTTAAGTTGAAAACAAAATATATTAAATTCAAAATCAACATCAGAGAACTCTCTAGAGAATTTCAAAGTATGTATGGATATTAAATAACACATTTCAAAAAAACCGAATGATCAAAGAAGAAATCACAAAGGAAATTAGAATATGCTTAAAACAGAGAGATAATGAAGATCCATCATACCAAAATGTGTGAGATAATGCTAAATCTAAAATTAGAGACTTAATCCAAGAATCCAGGTTGTCTTCATAGTCAAATAATCAATGTAATTCAGTATATTAATAAAAGACATCATTTCAATAAAATACATAAAAAGTATTTGACAATATCCATTCCTGATAAAAATTCTTAGCAAACAATAGAAGTAAACTTCCTCCACACAATAAAGGTTATCAACATAAAACCTCCAGCTAATGTACTAAGAGTAAAACATTTTACTTCTCTTTTAAAATGAGGAATAAGATAACAACATCCACTCCTACCATTTCTATTGTACTAGGGTTCTGATCTGGGCAGCAAGGCAAGAAAAACAAGCGAGAGTCATTCAGATTGGAAAGAAGTCAAATTGTCCTTAGTCAGAGATGACAAGACCAACAACAGAAAACCAACCAGTCTAACCAAAAACTTCTATAATTAGTAAGTTGTTTTGGCAATGTTATAGAAATCAAGATCAATATACATATCAATAAAATATCGCCATTCGCCCATCTTCACTCAAGATGAAAACACTCAGGTTTTACACAAATGTTCTTAGTTTTATTTACAATACACAAAAATTGGAAAAAAATTCAAATGCCCATCAACAGTCAAATGGAAAACCTGCCATGTCCATACAATGATACAGTAAAGCAAAGTTAAGAAATAACTAGTGATACCTGCTACAATATAGATGAATCTCAAAATAATTATACTGGCTGAAATAAGCCAGTTCTGTTCCCTTCAATAAAAGGAGTTCCTACTGTACGATTCTACTTATATAAAAATCTTAGAAAATATAAATAATCTACCATAAAAGAACGCAGTGTTTTTCTGAGAATGCAGAAAGGTACAGAAAGGCAGGAAACAAAGATTACGAAGGTACATGAGGAAATAACCAAAAGTTTTGATTATGCTCACTGTATTTATTATGGTGATGGAGTCCTACATGTAAATATATATATACTCACACACATATACACATGTATATTTGTATACATAATTTATATATATTTATATACCTATATATCAAATCATACATTTTAAATTGTGCATTATGCCAATTATACCTTAACAAAAAAAAATTTTAACAGAAGTAGGTAGCACTGTCCTATTCTTCACTCTTAGGTTTTTATTCAGAGCTAGTTTCTGAAGACACCTCTACGACTTAACATAAAATCTGACTGTGCTCATTAAAAGGATATTAATGTAAAGGAGGAGACTCCTGGGTCATTCTCCTGCCAAAGACTCAATGTGCACCTGCTATAGCTCAAGAAACATTGTCTGCCATGACAGTGTCTTGATGGGTGGCCACACACAGAAGTGCTAACTCTGAAGAGGCATTTATTTGAGCATGGTCCACCATCTCATGAAGTCCTATAGTTATCATTTCACCTCAAAATACTCTGTAAATTGTAGCTGCCATGAAGAAGAAGACCAAACTGAATACAGATTGACTTGTCACTTTTCACCTCTGGGCCTGAGATTATTTTTCATCTAGAAAATGTGAGCTCTGGCATTGCAGTGGTAATTTCCAATCAATCTGCCAGCCTAACACTGGGGAACTTGCTAAAATATAGAATCCTGGGTCTTACCCACAGAGATTACTATTCAGAAGGTCTGGGATGAAGCCTGGGGACATACTGTTAAATACTGGCATAAAACCAGATTTGGGAAATTGTGGCCTAATAGTTGAAGTCCTTCCAACTGCAACACTGTTTAAGCATAATTCTCAAAGGTTGCAATGAGATTTTTCAAGTTGGGTTGTCTGATAGTCATAAGGTACTCTGTCAGTTACACCACTGAAGGCCCTAATGTTTAATGGAATCTCTTTAAATTCTACTGATTTGGAAAGAGTAAGTTTAAATTCTTTGCATTTTTGTTTTATGCTTGATCCATAATAAAGATTATTTCTAGTTAACCACTACAATCTTTATCTTTATTCTTTTCACATTTGCCAGAGACCGTAAGGACTGATCATTTCTCCTGGTGTCTTTCTGCTTAGTCTAAAGCAATTCTCTTCCCCTTATTCTTAGGATATTTTAGGGCAGAGTAGAGAGCAGAGAACAGAGTCAAAGATAATGTCCTATACTCTTTTAGCTCAAACTGTAGTAACAAAAATTATAGGTATCAAAAAGCAAAGATTTCTGCAAAACCTTAAGAGTTTGGGAGTGAAAAGTTAAAATAATTTTTCTGAAATCTCATAAAATTATAGGAATACAGTATTAAAGTCAGCTATAAAAGGTGACCAAACTCCACCTTGACAAAATAACTGTCACCTCATCTCTACTTCTACCACTTTGAGTATCTAACTTTTTAGAAGTACTAAAGATCTGATAAAATTAACATTTCTTTTTACCAAAGCGGTCTCTTATATTGACGGAATACATCCTTCAAAAACTTTGTAATATGTAGTCATCTATTAGGTACATGGTTTTAATATTTGCTTAACTATTCTAAGTAAAGGTTGATTAAAATGTTTTCATAGCCAATAGCATCCAGTTATAGATGAATATTGAATTTAGTCTTTATCTTAACATTTTATTAAAATTCTATACCTCTGGACATAACTGCAATTGAAAATCTGTTCCAAAAAGGATTATATGAATCAGACATAGAAAAATATATCTGTTATAATATGAATAAATGTGAATGGCATGCAAATCAAATTTTATCTCTAAACTTTCTCATTGTGCACCAAACAGACAAGCCAATCATTTAATACCTTGGGTATGTTTTGTGCCACTAGGCAAAGTAACCTAATTCTCTTAATTCCCAGAATTGGCTGCTGTTCCAAGACTAGGAGGATTGCATTGAAAGTGGCTGTGTGGCATACTATAATACAATTAATAAGCTGCGGAAAGAAAAATAAGCTTAATTTTATTCAGCAAACTAATATATTTTGTTGCATCTGCAAACCAAGTTGTAAGCAACTGTTAATTGCACCTTATTCCTTGATCTTGTACACATTCTGCACAAAACCATTCTTCTAATGATAGATTCTAAGGAGAATTATAAGAAGACTACCAGGGTAATTTTATAAATATCTTTGTAATAGACATTAGTCAAATCCGCTCCTGAAAGAAAAAGTGTATTTTCACATTAAATACACTTAAATATATGTATTTATTTTGCTCATTAATATAAAATTCATGATAAAAAGTACAAGTCTCATGGGGAAATATTACATAAATAACCCTCAAACCTGTTAAATACACTCTTACCTGACTATTTCCTCTGGATGCTGTTTACATAATTCTCCCACGTCCTCTTTTCTTTGACCTCTAACATCCGTAATAAAAAATTTCTTGACATTTTTTCTTCTCTTTTTGCCTCACTCATCAAATTTTTTTTGCCTACAAGTTTTTGTTCAATATGGGGTATATTGGTATAAAACCAAATAACTTCTTTGGGATTTTAGCACCCATAAACATTTAGGATTAAAAAAAGGGGGGGGGGAATAGTACATATTTACTCATTCCTTGAAGCATTTTAATAATTTCCTAATTCAAAATGCTACAATTAAGAGCTCCCTTAGCAAAAGTTTACCTAACTAAAATACCTAATGCTCTCAATTATAGAACTTACTGATGCTACAGAATAGTAAATGCTCACGAATAAAGAGACAATCTCAAGTTCACCCACTCACTTTGCTTCAACCAGTTGAAGTACATGCAGTATAGATTCCATAGCTAATTCTGTCAGTTATATTTCTTTGATATTTAATGTAATTAAATGTTAAGTAAACCAATGAAGTGATTTAAAAAGAAAGGGTTGTGGCTTACGTAACTGCTAGACGTTACTTCAAATTAGGTATAGGCAAGTCAACTGTGTAAGACTAACACGGCTGAGGCAGGATTTCTGCATTCATGTTGCACTAAAATATGAATGAAAGAAATGTAATGAAAATTTTTAATCAACAGACAGCGATACTCAAAAAAAGGTCCTGCCCTCCTATCAAAAGATTGGAAAATGAGTGTGTGAATGTAGATAAATGTATCTTTAAGATTTTTTTTTTAAAGATTTATTTTATTTATGCATACAAGCACTGGGGTACAGGTCAGAGATGTGGGGAAGTGAGAGGATTCACCACAGAGAGCGGGGAGCAGAACAGGCAGATCAACTCAAGTACAATGCTGAGGGGAGCAGCGGGCACAGCAGAAGAGGTCTGCTGCACCATGTGGGTCCCCTCCCTGGCCTGCGGCAGGGATCGAACTCGTGCTGCAGTGGCTGCGTTTTGCTTCATAGTGCGTTGCTTAACCCACTGCGCCACCAGGGAGGCCCCTCTTTAAGATTTTTTAAGTTAAAAATTAATGTTTATATATATCATTTTTCATGATTCATCATTTTAATCAAGTAAATGATTAACAATCCCAGTAGCACCAGCCAAAAAGGGTTTCTATTCAAGAAAGAAATGTGGGCCTCCCTGGTGGCGCAGCAGGTTGCCCCGGCCAGGGAGCTGACCCACGTGGCACAGCAGACCTCTCCTGCCTCGCCTTCTGCTCCCCTCAGCAATGTATTTCAGTCTGTTCTGCTCTCCACTCTGTCTCTGGTGAATCCTCTCACCTCCCACGACTCTGGCCTGTACCGCAGCTCTTGTGTGTATAAATAAATAAATCTTAAAAAGAAAAAAAAAAAGAAATGTGCCTATTTTCTTGGTTAATCCAAATATGAGATTCAGTTCCCAGCAATGCAGTCCTCCAAAGAGCTCTACTGTTAAACATAAAACATTAAAGAACCTGAAAGTGTTACAGGGCAACCCTAATATAAAGTGGGTTTGCCTGACTGGGTTTTTACCCAAGCTCGAACGGCACTTATAATGCCCCAACTGCAGGCACACACAACTAAGGTTAATAAAGGGTTTTATTTACAAGAGAAGGGAAAATAGCGTAGTGAATAACACAAGGGGAAGAGAGGGCTACAGATTTGTAAATATTTTACCAGTTCCTTGGAGCTAGAAACCAACGGTGCGCTGAGAGCTGGCTCCCCAGGAAAAAGCGACCTCCCAAGGCCCACCTGTTTGCTTTTATATTTAGCAACGTGTGGCAGGCTTTTGGGCCTTGCTTTAAGCCAGTCCAATTTGACTAAACTTTTACCCTCAAGAAAATGGGTAACTTTAAATGCTTAACTTAATCACTATGTTCTTTGTCCTTTCTATATTGTACCCTAATTATATTAAAGTTCCTTTCCATTAAAAGCCTTATATGTTGTCTTAATGCGGCAAATGACAAAACCCATTCAGAGAGGGCAGGCTTAGGGGTTCTGGGGTGCTCCTCTCCCTGCCCTGTAACAAAAGGGCTTCCTAAACAAGCACTTTAAATTATGAGAAAAAGCTCAAGCTTCTAGCCCTAAGGGAAAACGTGTGTATATGCATGAATTCACAAATAACATTTTTTATGAAAAATAACTATATTTTCCAAAGCAAAATAATTTAGAAGTCAGAGTGGCAGTGTTTCACAAAACTCTTTAATGACTGGTCTAATAAAATGTAGCTAGATTCTCATATCAACATCCACATTCAATCTGTGGTATGTTGTTCTGGTTGAAATATCATGAAGAAAATCATACTTGATGAATATGTAGTTGAAAGTGGGAATATTTTAATAGCATATTCACATAATGATGAATATTCTTCTTCAATACTCTAACCAAACTTAGTTGCAATGTAGAACATGAGACTACATCAATAAATTTTATGTTCTCTGTTAACATTAAAATCCATGGTCTATCTTGTACCTTTAAAGGATCTTTTAACACATGCACCATTTTGTAATTTCATGCACTGGTTACATAGAAAACACTGGTTCACTGTGTTATGAAGACCTTCCAAATGTTGACATACTTCATTATATAATATTGCAAAAATATATGCCACATTTATAAATACTACAATTGATCTTATTAGAAAATCCTTTTTAAAACTGGGAAGCTTTATAAACTTATCATGATAGAAATTTTCCAAAATTCTAACTTTGTTTGAAAGTTCAAATTTTATCATTAGTAAGTCAGCAGTTGCTTTCCTTGATGCTTACTTCATTTTCAACAAAATACCCAATTCTGAATAACAAAAGCTTAAGTAAAATTGCTCCAAGCAAAAAGAGGCTAGTTCAATTCATAGAAATGAACAAGTGCTTTTCCTTGAGACAACAATTGTACTTCAGGATATAACATAATGTTTCTCTCCATTTCATTAGGTATAATACTGGGGGAAATTCATTACAAGGAATAGATTTAACAATAACATTAATTTTTCTGCTCATCAACTATATTAAATAAAACTGACTTTTTAAAATTGGATTTGCGATGGCTAAGAATACAATGACCAATGTTACACACAACACCTCAAATGCCATCTTTTACATCTCTACCAATATCAACTATAGTTAGAATACTCACAAATGTGAACTGACAGAAAATTATAAATGTCACTGAATTATGTCTTAAAATGATAAAATTTCATTTTTTCCAAAACCAAACATATCACACTGTTTTCCTAAGATCTAAATTATCTATAATTTAATAAAATCTGAAGAGATTTTAAAACTCTGTTTAAAAAACAGAATTCAGAATTCAAAAAACAGAATTCAAAACTCACTGAGTTGGGGCCTCCCTGGTGGCGCAGTGGGTTAAGCAACACACTGAAGCAAACCGCAGGGAGGAGACCCACAGGGCGCAGCAGACCTCTCCTGCCTCACCCGTTGCTCCCCTCAGCAGTGTCTTTCAGTCAATCTACTTGTTCTGCTCCCCACTCTGTCTCTGGTGAATTCTCTCACCTCCCATGACTCTCGCCTGTAACCCAGCTCTTGTATGCATAAATAAATAAAAACCTTTTAAAAAAAACAAAAAAAAACCCACAAAACTCACTGAGTTATTTTACAAAGTATTATAATTGTTAATCTTAACTTTAAAATATCAAACAGATAAAAAATTTCTAGTTAACTGTCACAGACCATGCGATTAAACTTGCACAATTCATTTTTTTAATATTTATTTATTTATGCATACAAGCACCGGGGTACAGGCCAGAGGTGCGGGGAGGCGAGAGAATCCACCAGACAGAGTAGGGGGCAGAACAGGCAGATTGACAGAAACACACTGCTGAGGGGAGCAGCGGGCCAGGCAGGAGAGGTCTGCCTTTGCCATATGGGTCAGGGATCAAACTTGTGCTGCAGTGGCTGCGGTTTGCCTCACAGTGCATTGCTTAACCCACTGCGCCACCAGGGAGGGCCCAACTTGCACAATTCTAAACACCCCTATATTTATACCACATTTTTGCTTAAAAGGCACCCTGACATTTCAAACTATCATCTCTCAAAGTGATTATGGTCAATACAGCTATTAACATTTATTTAGCTCCTATAATATTCTAAGGACTGTAGTAAGTGTTCCACATGCATTATTGCATTAAGTCTTCACAACAAACCCAAAATACAAGCAATATTATCTTTACTAAAGATCACAAAAAAGAAAATTTAAAGAACTTGTCCAAAATAAGATGGCCAATACTAGTGGTAAAGTTAAGTCTTGGTCTCAATTTTAAAATCTTGTAATAATCAAACATTTGGCTTGATTGAGTAGCCTTCTCAAAAAAAAAACATCCAAAGGAAATAATATGTATATTTGATAAAATCTGATGAGAATGTCACTTGTCTCTGTGGCCTTCCTCCCAAAAATCCATAATCATGAGAAAAATATCTGACAAAGTTCTATTGTAGAACATTCCACAAAATATCTGACCAGTGCTTCTCATAGCTGGCATGATCATCAAAGTCAAGCGAGAAACTGTCACAGACCTAAGAAAAAATAAGCCCAGAGGAGACATGACAACTAGTAATATGGTATCCTGGATGGGATCCTAGAGCACAAAAAAAA
Source organism: Galemys pyrenaicus (assembly GCA_019455555.1). Classification (NCBI taxonomy): domain Eukaryota; kingdom Metazoa; phylum Chordata; class Mammalia; order Eulipotyphla; family Talpidae; genus Galemys; species Galemys pyrenaicus. Next base: position 3,342,004 of record JAGFMF010011802.1, on the reverse strand, counting down.
CTTAGGTAAAAAATGAAGAAATATGAATACTGACTTTAATTAATAATAAGGATCAATACTGGCTCATTAATTCTAACAAATACACATATTAATCTGCCACTGACAGGGGAAGCTAGGTGTGGGGCTTAGAAGAATTTTCCGTACAATCTTTGCAAATTTTCTATAAACCTAAATTTGTTTTAAAAGAAAAAGTGGGGGGGGGGTGGCCTCCATGGTGCCACAAGGGGTTATGCAACACACTATGAAGCATCCACAGCCACTGCAGCATGAGTTCAATCCCCAGCCAGGGAGGTGACCCACATGGCACAGCAGACCTCTCCTGCCTTGCCCGCTGCTCCCACCAGCAGTGTACTTCAGTCAATTTGCCTATTCTGTTCCCCACTCTGTCTCTGGTGAATCCTCTCAGCCCCCTGCACCTCTGACCTGTACCCCAGTTCTTGTATACATAAATAAATCTTTAAAAAAATATATATGTATATATACTCAAAGAGAAGAGAGTATCAAAAAAATAAGTAAAGGCATGGCCTCCCTGGTGGTGCTAAGGGTTCAGTCTACTGGTAGTCACTGCAGTACGAGTTCAATCTCCAGCCAGAGAGCTGATCCACATGGTGCAGCAAACCTCTCCTGTCTCACCCGCTGTTCCCCTCAGCAGTGTATTTCAGTCAATCCAACTGTTCTGCTCCCCACTTTGTCTCTGTTAAGTCATCTTACCCCCGCACCTCTGGCCTACACACCAGTTCTTGTTTGAATAAATAAATCCTTTTTAAAAAGTAAATTTTAAAAAAATAAATTAAGGGGCCTCCCTGGTGGTGCAGTGGGTTAAGCAACACACTATGAGGCAGACCCCAGCCACTGCAGCATGAGTTTGATCCCTGCTGCTGGCCAGGGAGGGGACCCACGTAGTGTAGCAGACCTCTCCTGCCTCACCCGCTGCTCCCCTCAGCAGTGTATTTCAGTCGATCTGCCTGTTCTGCTCCCTGCTCTGTCTCAGGTGAGTCCTGTTACCACCCCCCCACGCCTCTGTCCTGTACCCCAGTTCTTGTATGCATAAATCAATAAATCTTTTAAAAATTAACTTATTAATTAAAAGGCAAATGGGCATGATAAAAGGAAGGGAACAGTACAGGTCTCATTATTTTCCTACATAATTCAAGGCACATTGTTTGACTCTGTCCCCATTTGGAAATCTCTTTAAAGTCTTGACTAAAGAAATTCTCAAACCTTTTGTAGTATATACTACCATCACTGTTAGTTATGTAATTTAAACCCAAATTCCCAGAAGAAATTGGAATACTGCTAGTCTCAATTCTTCATTTTAAAAAAACTGAGGGTGGATCAAGAGGGTTTTTAGTGTATGAGGATATACACTATGAAAATAAAGAATTGTGATGTAGCACTGAGCTACCAGGAAATCTACCAAGGAACTACCCAGAGAAGCTAAATTTATATTCAGAGTTCAAAAAGTCCCCATTGCCCTAAAGTCAATGGAAAATTAATTTTTTAAAGATTTAACATACGAAGATCAACTTACTATTTTTCATAAAACCTAAGTAGCTAAGTCAAAAAGTAAAGTGAAAGGTACCATTTTCATTATCTGTTTTAACATAAAAAAAAAAACACATAAACTGAAATACAGAATGATCATTTTAAGATTTCCTGTCACTGAGAAACAGATTTGACATATTCTAGTAATTTCTTTTTGGTTTCAGCTGAAAAAAACTGGAAAAGTAGACAAATTATTATATCTTTATAAATTCCAATTCTACAGTGAGTCACAGAAAAGAAAAAAAAACCTGTGCAGACACACTATGTTAAGACTTACTAAAAGGGAAAAATAACCTCTCAAGTCCTGTACATACATTGTGTCATGTTAAAAAAAAAAATCAGGAAACAAACTCATACAGATGTATGTACGGTGATAATGTTTGATATTTTTAAGAGACCTAAAATGAGAAATTATTACACACTTAAAAATAACTTTTACCACCTTAATCTCACCAATAAATCTATATATACATAACAATGCTTTCTGGATGTAATTCCAATGTCTAATGCAAAAAAATATTTTTCTGTTCCTATTCTGAGACAAAGCATTTTTCAGCACACATTTATTATTTGCTCCCTTTTGTGATACAATCTGATTGACCTGCAGAATACATCAAGGGCAATTACTGTCATCATACAAAAGAACAATAGGTTAAAACAATATCCTTAGAGCAGAAGTGGAATTACAATTTAAATGAAATTTCAGATTTAATATATCCAAACTGTTTAAGTTAAATGCAAAAGGCATTATACATTTTCAAATACACTTAGGGGTGCTTTTGTTTATTGACCCTCAAAATATTCAGAATTGGGTTTACTTCTCTATATAGGACCTACTAATTCAATATCTAAAGAGATCAATGAGAAAGTAAAATGCTCTGGTGTACAGGTGTCCCAAAGCTCTGTCTATTCCCATTCCCTTCCTCTCCATCCTCTTCTCCAACCTGATTAAAAATCTACAAAGAGCCCAACTGAGAATCCCACGGCCACATACTGGGCATCATTGTAGTCCTAGTGATCCTCCTTTCCTCAGGAGCATTCATTTCTAAAACCTTAATGACACTCTGTCACGTTCTTGTGAAAAGGAGAGGAAAAACTGCCATTAAAGGCTATGTTCATTATAATCAGTGACTTCTTAAAAATATTTGCAGTCAAGCAGTGATGTATCTTTGGGACTTCCTTCAGAGCTTGCGTCTTTTAGCAGCTTCTTAATGTTTCATGGAATTTCTGTGCATCGGAAATTATAAAAAATGCTTACATTTGCTCAGAGATTAAAAAAAGAAGGCAAAACAAAAGAGAATCTGGCAATGTTGAATTCATGTGTTTTCCAATTACTATTTAAAGTATCTGTCAAAGTGACTTAAATATTTATTTATATAAAGGCAAGCTGACATATGAACTATTAAGGACCTCAAATAGTAATAAAATATTCTCAAAGCAGCATAATAAATGCAAAACACTATAAGAAAATGAGAATCTACAGATGAAACAAAATTATTCCACGTATGATGTGGGCAAATAATGTCACTCTGCTTCCTCTTCCTTATCAAAATAGTATTTTTGCCAGGTAAAATAATGGGGTCCTAGGAATTTCCCCATTCTAAAAACCTGGATAAATTTCAGAAAAATGCAAAAATTGAAAGTAATCATCTAGTTCCTACTTTGGGTCAGTTTTGTTTGTTTGGTGTGGGGGCAGGTGTTAGTAGTTATTTTTGTCCCTAGAAATTTTTAAGTGGAAAAGGGGAAATAAAAGGAAATACTCTTCAATGTAGCCCCCCCTCAAATTTTGCAAAAATTTTGCAAGAAATGGGACACTGCATACAGATACTCTTATCCTTACCATGTTCAATTTACCCAATGTAAAACCCAAATATCTAGAGACAACTACAAAGTACTTATCTATTCCATAAGTTTCCTCCTAATTTATGAAACAAAATCCTGTGCCACAGTGTACAAAAGAATCTAGTTTTAATTAAATTTAATGAAATTAAACTGATAATTTACTGTAAAACTATAAGCAGAAAGTAAAATGGACTCCAAAAGAAATCAATTACAAAAACGCTTTGATTGACTACCATATAGAACACTATTCAAAAGTAGAGTAGAAGGTGACAACCGAAACTATTTTAACAGGTCAAGTTTATGTTCAGAATATATTTAGAAATTTCACCGTCCACTTAATAAACTCACAGTTCATTACTGTTCAAAATCAAACAAACTGTGCCCATTCATCAGACCTGCCATTAATTTAAAACTTAAATGGTAGAGACCCACAAAACACTTAAAGAATTTTGGGACTTAAATGAACTGAATTGCCTTGCCTCCAGAGGGAAAAAAAAAATGTGGTCTAAAGAGTACAATATTAGCCTAAAAGTCTTTGCTTCTCAAGCCTGAGAATGCATGAACCAATCCCTTTAAAAAGAGAGGTTCTTTTGACCATGGACACACACTCTCCATACTGAGAAACACTGACATAAGAAATTAAAGCCCACCCTATAACAACTGTTTTTCAATTGTGAATTATTATTGCAAAATGTTGTCTTCCAAACTAGTACACTATCTTTCTAAACATCAAAGTACAAATTTTAACAATTCTTAAAAACCTCAACAACCATCACCTCAAAGTGGACCCTAGGAGTACAATGAACCCAATCTGAGAAACTCTGCCCCACTCAAACTGAATTAAAAGTGCACATAACCCCCCCTCCCATCATATGATATTTTGTCTCTCCCATATGCTTCTACTCATCTCTGGTCTCTTATCTTAAATTATAAGATCTTTGAGGTCAGGGTCTGTTCATCTTTGTACGGATCAGTACACCTCACAAGGTGACTCAGAAGAGTCCCTGATTATATGTTGACTGAATGAATAGAATGGGAATATATTTCTAGGCTACTATTTGCTGTCTCATATATGCCTCTTTTTCCAATTACAACATGGAAATAAGGTTAAAACCACAGAGGCAAGTATACATACACAATATGAAGGAACAATTACTGACAGTTTAAGATACCAGATAAAAGTTAGTATAAGATACAAACATCAATAACATCAATGCTATTAATGAGTATAAAATTTCCTTTATAATTAATCTTTGATATGTCACAATGTATTTCAAATAGCTGATAAGCAGTAATTATTTTTAATCCTGTTTTTAAATGTCAATGGGCCTGGTTGAACCACTAAAATCACAGTATCTAAATGATTATTTTACAGAACTTTTCATGTTAAATGAAATAAGACTTATCAAATACAGTAAGTTTAAATGCTATTATTCTTTAAAACACACACACAAGGTTTGTTCTGCATTAAAAAGTCATTAGAAAATTAGTTCTAAGTAATGATAGTCTAAACTAAGGATGATTCCTGAGATCCTAAAAAGAAGCACTATATGAACTATTACTTTTAATACTATTATGATTTCCATGCCTTTTACAAAAGAAAGCCATTTGCATTGTAAGAAATATGAAAGCCTAGCTTACTTCAGATATAAAAGTTTAGCTAGCAGATTCAAAAATGAGATTTCTATTTTATTCCCCCTTCACTAACCTCCATTTATCTTCATGGGATTTATATAGCTTGGGAAATTTTCTTCCCTAACTTTGCTTCTTAACTTTAAAGAATAAATAACACATCTACAGTTCCACATTAGAAGATTTCAAAAAAGTTTGGTGGTGGTGGTGTTTTGTTTTTTTGGTTAGCAACATTTTTTTGGCCTTACCTGGTTAGGCAGAAAAACAAAGTATAAAACAAAAATAGTTTTTATGGGAAAAAAACACTATTCAATTATATCACAACATACATTATCCCTCAAACTTTTAATTATAAAGAATATTCTGTAGTCGTAAGCTGAAGTAATATTAAATTCCCAAATTTCCATAAAACTATTTTAAAAAGAATGTAATCTAAATATGTTTGGGTAGCAAATATAAGAAATGGGACTAAATGCTATCAATGATGTGATTATTAAGTCGATATATATAATTCAATTGCTTAAGTAGTTGCTATTAAAGTCAAGATGCTAAAGAAATAGAAGTCCTATGAAATTATTTGTGGGATAACTCAACCTACCTTATACTTCCTACAGTTACATGAATGTTAATAGCTGGAACTACTCTGTTAGATAACTAAAGTTAAAAGAAATTACAAATAGCTCATGTTAGTAGCTATGTTTTTAGAATATGAGGTCAATCCATAAAGGTATTCACTAATTTTAAGTTATTTAATTTATATGACAAACCACAGCACTTGATACTGAGAGATTTTAAACTTAACATTATATCTTTCAGCTTCATCTAAAGTCAAATACAAAGTAGTAATTAGGAGAAATAAACTTTTATTTTAAATATGCCCTTTTCCATGTTCTAAGACCACCATACTAAAAACTCTTATTTGCAAAAGATCTTACTGGAATGTTGAATAGAAAAAAATTGCACTTCTATCTCAAAAGGAACTACTTATCTATTTCATGAACATCAAACCACAAGAGTAAGTTACTCTTGATTTACTTCTAGTTAATTAAAAATACAACAACTTAATACACCAACCATAAATTTTTATTTTTTAAATATGTGGAGAGACTAAAGAGAAAAACTGACTACTGGACAATACTAAAGCAGTTGTAATTTGGTAATGTGGTCATATAATTACACAGTAATATGATAAAGGAGGTTTTTTCATTTGGGCACCTAAATCGTTTTTAAATTACAACTAAAAAGCAAAGTAAGAGAAACAACACATATATAGACAAGAAAAGGATAAACAAATACTTTTTAAAAAGGGCTGAAACCAATTTGAAATAAATTTCCCATGTCAGGATTTATATGCTTTAAATTATTTGGATCATAAAATTTTGAATAACCAACACCATAATAAAGAAATCGATACCAAAATCCTTTGACAGCAAGCAAACGACTTGGTATAAGATTATAACATCTAAAAAAATGATATAACAATATGAGACAAATCAAGGAGCTCTTTGAAAGAAGTTAAAATAGTTATTTGCACTTGCTAAATACTTAATACTTATGTAATAGCATAATACTTAATACTATAATAATACTTAATACTTACTATAATAGTATAATAAAGAACTCAGTGCCAAGTATGAATCAGGCTATAGGCATTTTCATTTAAAGATGAATGCATGTGAAAATGTGAGCTATGCCCTTCAGCAACAGGCTAGAATACCAACTGTCCCAGATAATTACCTACTAACAAACTAAATATTCTATTTTAATGTTGTGCTGTATACTTGCTGTTAATTAAAATCAGTATCTCTATTTTAGGAGAACAATTTTTGTTCAAAATTCTACTGAAATGTTTCATACATTAAATGAGGAATGCTATTTATTTTAATAAAATATTTTTAGAGTCAAAAATCTACATAACTTAACAAAAATTTAAAAACTAGATGTACTCCTCTTTCTGAACTCATAAAACTTTCCATTTTTACCTAGCAAAGAATTAACCTTCAGGTTGCTTCCTTTAAATCAAGGCTTTTTTACACCTGACAATTATCTTTATTCTAGATTTCTTATGTTTTGCCCAACCTATGTTTCCACTTAAGAGTTTTTGTTTGTTTGTTTGTTTTGGTGTATGTGCCCCCCCCAGAAAATAATTATACATTCACAGTGAACTGAAAGTAACTTTTAGAAATATAAATAAGAATCTGAAGCAGATTTATAGAAACTATTACTTGATATATTATTAGTGTATTTTTAAGGCTAAAGGAAAACACAACAGGAGAAGTATTTCAAATAATTTACTTAACTTTGCCATCGTCCATGACAATTTTCAATCTAGGTCTACATATCTGAAAAGTTGTCTACTTATTAAAATTCTCAATGAATTTAAAATCAATGCTATAAAACTTTTCTTTAGTCCTTTCAGCTCCTTAACTAATCAAACAATGAAACAAATATTACAAGACGAAGGGTGACAAAAAATCATAATGAACCTCTCAGATGAGAAACTAATTGGTACTAAGTACACAATGGCTTACATTTAATCCTGTTAATAACCACACAAAAAAAGAAATAAAAGACTCACTTTTCAGTCATCTCTCTGGACCACTGGGCTAAAATAACAGCATGACTAAATCTGACATTGACCCCGTGGCCCTGCTAGGAGTTAAAAGAATTCCTTTGAGTCTTCTGAGGCCTGTTTTCAACTGCTCCAAAAGGGGTGGGCTAGTCATACACACTTGTTAGCCTTCTTTACAGTAACAGGTCAAATTAGAAATGGCGATATACACTGTAATATATACTACCTCTTATTTTAGACTTAGAAGTCTGTGCCTTACAACAATAATACAAAAAGAACTCTAAAGTAGTAATGGCTGGTTGATGTAATGTCATAGATGAATGAAATGTAATTGGAATAGCAAGACTATATAACCAAGCAGTGATATGTTATCGGAAATAAATCTTTAAAACAAATAATAAGATTATGTCTAAATTAACAAGAAACTGAAACAGACAAAAAAATGCAAGGTGATTTTCTATCTGATATTTTTCTTTTCAGATATTCTTCTAGAGTTATCTGCTGAATTAAAATGCACCTTATTCATTTGTGAAGTTTTACAGACTTATGACATCAACTCATGAATACCATACAATGGCAAAATGATACAACTCTACATGAGAGTTTACTTTCATCCTTTTCAGTTTATTACTTCTAGCAAAAAAAATACTAGCAACTCACTGATTTAAAATAATTATGTTTATTGATTTGCTATACGTGACAAGATTTCTCTGGTTTAAGATCAGCATTTTTAAATTAAGTATATTTTCTGCAATAAAATTAAAAATCAGGCCTTATTTCTATTTCACAAGTCTAATCACTAAAAACCTAAACAAACACCCTCTAGCATATTTTATGTATTTTTCCTAAAGTTTGCAATTTAAAAAACTCTGACTCTCATTAACTTACATCAATATTTAAAAGGTTCAAATTTCCCATATAAGTCTACAAATGTCCTTTTTACAGTAAGACATAAAATTATTACACACCAAGCCTTACTTTATGGCAAAATATAATCCCTTATAGCCTTTTTGTAATTTTAGTTTATCATATTAAAATCAAACAAATATCATAGTTAAAGAACTATTACTAAACTGAAAACAACCTAATTAAATATTAGCAATTAGCATCAAGGCTTTTTTTTTTAAATTTTGTAAAGGGTTAAGAAAAAAGGCTTGTAAAGGATAAGGAACAGAATTAAGATTGTAATACTTGTCACAATCAAACTTCATGAAATAGATCAAAGTTTACGTGAAGTCTCAGAGAGCATTCAAACACTATGTTTTTGCAAACCAATAATGGCAGAGAAATCTCCACCTGTCAGGTGGCTAGATTTGGGGGAGGAGGTTTCTTTCCACCCACTTCTCATTCTGTTCTTATAACCAGTCCTTTCTCATACCAAAACATACATAAATATATATATATATATTTTCTTTAAAACAGGAAATAACAACAATCATCTAGAACACTGAAACATAAAAACACCTCTGGCTCACCAAGCAATAAAGGAACCACAAAATATTTCAAAGACAACCACTATTTAAAGCTCTAATCTGGAACCTACTTTTTACTTTTGTAAGCTGAAAGCCCTAAAACAAATCAGTACCACACTACACAATGTAATTTCACCCTCAATGGCTTACCTTCATAGCTTTTTCTTAAAAAAAAAAAAATTTCCATTATAGTTTAATATTTATTTTTAGTCATTAGCTTAAAAAAAGAGTCTTCCACCCACTACCAAAAGGGGGGAAAAAAAAAAAAAGATGAGAACGAAAAAGAAATCCTACAAAATGAGACTTTCAAAATAAGACTGTAAAAGGCATCAAGCAATCACGACCTTTAAAAAAAAAAGTTGTTTGACAACTGTGAAGTTTAAAAGCATGAAAGCACTTCACCAGTTTATTCTTTACTTAACAAATTTCAAGTTCGGCTAAACAGTGCTCTGCAACTAAAGCCACAGACACAAAAATCTATGCCATGAACTTGAAGAAATACTAACATTTTACACACACATTTGATAGCAAGTTGTAATAACAAAATATTTTCTAGATATTTTTATAGCTGCTTACTTTCACATAGTTGGATCATTTTCACAACAAAGATTATACCCTGATTTGATGTGAATACTAGAAAGAAATATATTTTACAGGTTGTGTTTATCAATTATTAAATATGAACATCAAGTGTAAACTAATAAAAGGCACTAATGAGAAATAAAATAATTTTATAAACTTATAAAACCTCAGTAAGTATGAAGAAAGATTACAAGTTCAAAAGATTATTTTAATTGCCATGGAGGACCAGTAGTTAATTAGACTATCAGGATACATTTTCTTCTGAGTTTGAAATTCTCACTGATATTGTCACTTTCTAGAAAGCAAGATGTAAAACATAATAACTAGAAAATAATAAGAAAACAAATATTCAATTATGCTATTTGCTTAGAATTGCTAGTAATAACAAATTCTATAAATCAGTTTCATATACTAGGAACACTGGAATCTACAAGAAAAAACTACAATTAGTAGGCATAGAAAGGAGGCTTTTCCTTATCCCATTTCCCAAAGTACTTAACAGATATCCAGAAAGAGAATTTTAGATAACTTCACTGGCACAATGTATGATTAATTAAACATTTTTTTACCCTATTTATCAACATTACAAAGTCCTTATAATCTGCTAGTTAATAGTACATCACAACATTATTTCCCAGGTATATTAGGAAATTAAAACTTTTAAATGCAAAGGATTTTTTATTTTATATTATTCTAATAAATACAAAATTAAGTTAAATAATGCTACTGTATGATGGTACCCTCACAAAACAAACGTAAATGATGTGACTGATTAGTTTGATTTTATTTTTTAAACTTTTCAAATGTTAACAAAAACATATTTTGGAAAGATATTAGAACTAGAAGCCTTTCCTTTTACCTAACAACAGTAACAAATTACTCAGTATTTAAATTAACATTGTACTCCAAGAAATTAACATTGAGCAGCATAAAGTCGTTTCATAAAACAAAATTCACATTTGTAAATTAAGCATGTTTTACAGGAATTGGCAAACTTTTAAGAGCTGGTCAAGTTAAAAATGTATGTCTCCAATCAAACATATTCATACATTTCTATGAGTATATCTATATCATAAAAAAACTGAATGTAGGAGAAATCACATTATGAGATTACAACTAATTTCCTATTTTTAATATGTCATATTAAAATTAAAATTTTATAATAGTACTACTTAACTGCTAATTAGTATTTCTAGTATTTACTTCGTTCAATTATAAGGAAACATTTTCATTCCAGCAGTACAACCACCATGAAATAGAAAATTTCGGGATTACTAATTTTCTATCAATTTCATGCATAAAGCTAACATATCTTTTGAGCTTCTCAATAGCTCAAAAATTAAATTGCTCCTGTTATTAAGAAAACAAAACCAAGAACAAAATTAGTTTTCCCCTGTTCATCCCCATGGGTCTAAATCCATACAATAACTCTTCCCAATCTGCAAAACAAAACAAAACAACACAGAAATAGATGGGCTAAAGAAGATCAAAACAAAGAAACAAGTTTAAAAAAAAAAATCCTCTTTTTCTTTAGCAATCAACAAAATAACAAAAAAGAAAAAGTGGAAAAGTCACCCAGAATATATGACCATGTAAGCATGGGCACTCTTGCAGAAAACCAAGTCTGCAACCCAAAGCCATGGGAAATTTAAATCAGGGCAAATGGTCACAATAGGCAGAGAAATCTCTATAGACACAAAAAAGGCCTGCTGAGGATGCAGGTATACTACTAAATATCATTTGCAATTTCCACGCAAACTTTATTACTTATTAATTTTTAAATAATAAGTAACTAACCACACCATTCCAAAGAAAATTAAGTTTTTCCCCTTAAATCAAAATAGACATATTAGACATAGCTAAACAAAGAGGATCACTGCTTAATACTGAGACTCAGCCAATCAGAAATCTGCTTCACAACTCTATTTTCTATACTTAAATAATTTTAAAGCCATCAAAAATTCTAACAAAAGGAAGAAAAGTCAGAGATAAGCCCTTCACTGTTGATGTTAACCTGAATAGTGGCATGATAAAACAGCTAAACACTCCTCTTTGACTACTCTATAAAGAATTGTTTTATTTACCAAAGTTACTTTAACCAAAACGGCTTGAAAATTAGATGATCTATGGTACAATCATTACATTTCATCTGTTAAATTTGAAAACAAAGGAAATCTCTCAAACTAGAACATCTCAAGCAAAAGAATAAAGAGACTTACATACAACCAAAAAAGTCATGGAATAAAGAATCAATACAAATATTGATAACTTAGTATGTGACGGATTTTTACCAATAACTCACTATTCAGAAACATATAGGTTGACTATTATGAAACTCTTTAGGGAAGTAGTTGATATATAAAGACCAATCAATATAAGACACATTCACAGTAATATTTAGGTTTCTTATCCCACAAAATTTATATCATGTTTAAACAAAAAAAGATCTGGAGTAGAAGGTACCAAATGAGATGCAAAATGTTAATTATATGGGAGTAAAGTAATTTTTCAAGTACTAACTAGGACAACGATGTAATTTTATTGCAACTAAAATCCTTGTAAGTAAAAAATAATGCTATTTTTAAATAAGACCACTGAAAAATGTTCATTTTTGTTTAAATCAGACCACAGAGAACTAAAGAATGAACACTGTAATACAAGGGCTAAATTACAGCACTAATGTGGTTACATGCCTTTTCTTTACTCTTTTCTTCAGTTAAACGTATTTACCATTTTTTATACACAGAATTCCTCTCACTTGATTTTTCAAAGCATAATTTTTCAATTACTTTAACAATCTGATTTATCAGCTACACCCATTCTGTTTCCGACATCTTTAGAATTTCTTACTAACTTTAATTATGGGAAGAGTACTGAAAAGTTTTCTAGAAATTGAAACTTTTCCTCCCTAGACTAGATAATTCTATTATAGGCACCACAGAGTTACAAGGCAAAATCATATGTGACCTACTCACTTCAAGGGAATTGCCAATAAAACCACATTCAATGAGTAGCTCATCTTGACGTAATTATATGTTAACTATGTATTTCAGGAAAAGTAGGGGGAAAGAGTACAAATCCCTTATACAATTCTCTTTCCTTGAAATATATTTGCAAAAGATAAAAATAAGAGCTGAAGTTCTCATGTCCACTGCTAATTTTCAAAACTATTACAAAGGCTGAAGTTCAAAGGTAAAATGTCATAGGAATAAAAGCTACATTTACCAGATAAGATCCAAGTTTTACATAATCTATTTTTACTTAGCATTTACATATGAGTCTAAACCTACATTACAAAAAAATTTGCAACCTTAGAAATAAATCTCTGTCCAGAACTAATGCTAACAGTATTCAAAAAAATATTTTTTAAAGGTTAAACTATTCTTTCAGATATTCTTAAGTATGTCTGTATAATTTTTTAAAACGTATTTGATTAAAATATTTATTTTATTTTTTATCAGCAGAATTGACTACAATTTGGCAAGTAACAAAATGTCAAAATCTTAACCATGACAATAACTTGAATTTATAACAAAGATAAACAATGACTGAGAGACTAAAAACATTTACTGAAAAACTTACATTAAGCCAAGACTTCATTAAGTGTTAACCAAGGAGAGTGTTAGCAAGAGACTAACATATTACTTTGAAATTAAACATAAATTTAGTAAAAGCTTAAAATCAGGACTTTCTACTTAGAAACATGAATTGTCTGAATGGTCTTTATTCTTACAAGAAAAAAAAAAATAAAGACTACATATTCTCCATTCTGTACTACTTTGGGAAATGTTTTAAGGCTAATCATATGGAGTTCACATCAAATTTAACTTCTAATCATAAAAATATACTGCCTATAAATTATACTTATCCTAAGACAAGTGATAACTCTAAGCAATACATTATTATTTTTATAGCAAACAAGTATAAGAAAATTACATTAAAAAACTCTTTACCCAGACAACAGGATGCACGTTCCTATGAGAAGTAGAATGAAAATTTTGCCCATCTACTTTTTATGCTTCTCCATTAAAAAAAAACAAACAAAAATATCAAACCTGTAGATGAGGTGAGAAAATAATATTTTAATGGTAATCAAGTCACTAGTTCAATAAAGATCTATCATGGTCTTTTCTTATTAAGCAGTTTCCAAAAAATTTAATATATCTTATAAGAAAATCAAATTTGTTTCTAAAGAAAAAGTGAAAAAAAAGGAAAATTTTAATTCTCTCCCTTGGTACTTATCACTGCTGAAAAGAAAAGCTGCTATAAATGAATTTATACTAAAAGTCATAAATTGACTTTGGAAGAGTGCATACCTAAGTTGCTGATCAACAGTGAAATCATAGAAATTAGCGACATACAATATCAACATTCCAAAATGTTATTAAAATCCAACCCAAAGCTGCCTTAGCATTTCTGGGATTTCTAATGAGATTTTCAGTCTGCTGAACAATGGCCATAAAAGGCTTTCAAACTTCACTCCATTCACAAGTAAAGTTGAAATTGAACATTTTTATTTCTTCTCTCCCTATGACAACTTCACCATGGAACAGTGAATACCACAGTTCAAGTCATTATGCTAATTAGAAATTAAATAAAAAGATGCCCTTACAATAGTTAAGTGTAAGGTGACATGCTACAACTAGAGACACAGTTCAAAAGCAGCTTTAGGAATTGTGTAGTACAGGCTTACAAAAGCTGAAAACATCAGGGAGGGAGCTCCTTGATGCTCTCAGTCACTGGAACTCTAGCATGTGGCCATTTTTCAATAATGAGGAAGTTATTAAACTATACGTCAATGAGAAGTATGTCAAACAACATTCCACTCGTATGACCAATTAGGCCATAAGATCGCTCAAGAAACTATACTTATTAAACTAAGCTGACTGGTTATCTGATGAATACAAGGGGGAGGTAAAGAGAGGAGTACTACTTAAAGATTTAAAGAATACTGAAAAAGTTTAATTTGTTAATGTTTCCAAAGCTAACAGAGCATATTCCTTTCATATGTTAAAGGATGATAGGGAAGAACACAAGCTATGAAGAAGCAAAATATTTTCAGGACAGATTCTACTTTGAATAGCTCTTGAATTTTTCTATGTGCTATAAAGTTCTATCAAATGTCCATTTTTTCAACGGGAAAAAAGGAGATTTATAAGCAAGAAGTAGGAAACCTAGAACAAAATAATGACTAAGAAATCATCCAACAGCTAAAATGAATATATACAAATATAAATATCCTTTCTGATTTAGACTGAGATCACCTCTACAAGTATGTATGATAATAAAATACTTAAAAATATTCAGTTACATTTTTTAAAATTAATGATTTATTTTGAACTGAGTTAACACTGGAGTATCCCCATCAGCTATTACCAGTAAAAATACCCAGTTACATGTTAAGCATTAATGGTATCTTATAGTCTTGCATTTCTATTAGGGTTTTCAGTCTATTCTTCCTTATTGTATTTAACCTGAACTTTAAAACCTATCCACGCTTCAAGATTCAGCTCAAAGGGTTACTTTTCAATTCAATTTTGCACTCTGCCTATCTACAGGAATCTTTTTTAAAAAGTCTATTACATTCATGTAGAAATGATTATGGCTGTGCTGGGACATGTCTTATATTTGTAGAAATGTATTTAACTCTGGTGTTATAGTGATCTTTCCATATTGTCATGCATTTTAAGGTTTGTAAGGATAGGGACTACACAGCAAATCTTGAATTCAAACTCCTATGGTATAGTGGTTTATACATTGTGAGTAATTTTTGGAATGATTTTAAGATTTCAGATTTAGGTTTAACTAGGTTACAAAATATCAACACATCAAATGAAAGCTGTTTAAGGAAAGTGCCATATTAGAGGCATGTTCAAAAGCAATATGGTTTCATGACCTTTAAATTCAAACATACCACGTGGAAGTTATATGCCTACACTTGCCACAGTGATCAAGAACGTATATTTTAAATTTTGTCAAAATATTTTCTAAGTACATTAATTTAGTCTATCTGTTGTCTAATTTTAGCTTTATAACTTTAATTAAGTAAAATTTATGCTGCCAATAAGAAAAATAAGTTGCCCCAACTCACAGTGAGACAACTGCAGAACTGTAATAGACCATTTAATAATCACTACTATTACCTTTCAGAACTAGATTTTAAACTGAGGCCTGGAAGATAAGCAGGTATCAGCCAGGCAAGGAATAAACTGATCCAGGCAGAAGAAAAACAGTCTATGTGAAGACCCAGACCAAATAAAATATGACACACTTGAAAAACTGAAATTCAAATAGATAACCCAATATCCTCAAATTTTAATTACTTAACAAGTCTTGGCTGAGTGCCGAATAAATGCCTGGGATTCAGCAATTAGCTCGATGAGTTCTTCATCCTCTGAAGCTCTATCCAAAATTTTTATGAGCCTATGGGAAGGTGGTAGAATAGACTTAAAACAGTAAGAGTTCAAAAACTTACTGCCTTAAATCGTTAAATGCCATAATTTTATTTCAATGTCAAAAGTAATGATACTGCTTTAATCAAGCCTTAATTTCCAATCAACTTCACATAGTACTATGTGTAAAGAGCACTACTCTACATACAAAATAGAACTTCAATTAAATTCACCTAAGATTTGCTAGGTATCCACTATGCTCCAAATGCTGATTAATGAAAGGAGCAATGTACTAAACTGTATACACTGAAGGAGACCTACATCAATGCAAAATTCTATACCACAGTCATGTAAATCTCTACAACAGTCACATATGTGGAACTAACATGGTTTCTTCAACTCCTAAATGTGTTACTTCTTCCTTCTTCAAAAGATATTTTCTTTTTGAAATAAGAACTTATTTAATCTTTCATTAAAATCTTTCAAAAAAGAAAGAAACATTAAGACCAGGAATAAGTCAAAAAGTATACTTCTGAAAGCAGAACTAGACTATTACTTATTTGAAGACTATAACAAGTACATCATTCATCAACTAGCTATTTAACTTCCGTTCACTCACTTCCAAAAGCATTTGTTATATGCCTAATATGACCAAGCCGAGATTAGTGTAGAAAATACAAAAATAATCCACAGTCGTAGAAATGCAAAACATTTCCACATATTACTATGGACTGATGACCAGGATATATCCTTAACAGAAAAAAATAGACAGAGTAAAGTGTGGATATTGTGCTAATGTGTTTAAAAAGGGGAGACAGGGCGTGAAGATATATACATATTTGCATATCTGTATGTGCATATACTTACACATTTTAAATATAAGTACAAACATCTATTTTCATGTAATAATCACTCATAAAAGGGGAAGGACAGAAACAGGGTGAAGACCGAACAGAGGAATACTTCTCTGAACATATTTTAGATTGTCTTGTTGCTCTGAATTTGGAGATAAACATTTTACATCGTATTAAAACAAACTACATTTTTAAAAGCTAATAATGAAAAATAAACATCAGTTAAAAAAAAAAGCAAATGAACCTAATCCTTGTATCTAAGTGATAGTATAATCATGGAATCATTCAGACAGCATAATCATGGAGAGAAACCTTTTAAAACTAACTTTTAAACTTTTAAATCTAACTACCAATACACAGGAAATACAGGGACAATGGAATATGTTAAATATCATAAAATTCATACTCCAGAAAATCCAAAGAATAAACAATCAATATAATTAATTTACAAGGAAGAAAAAAAAAGACGAGGTAAAGGAGGACTTTATAAAGAACACTTGTTATCAACCAATTATAAAAAATTAATCTGAATTGAATAATAAAGAAAAAAATTAACTCAATCAGGGAAATGTGAATGCTGACTAGGTATATAATGATAAAGGAATTATTAGTATAATCATGTTTCTTAAGAACAATCTTTCAGAAATATATAGTGAAATGTGTATGTATGTATATAGATGAATAAAAAGACATCATCTGTGATTTATTTCAAGATAACACAGGGATATGGAGTTGTAGAGAAGATAAATAATTAGTTGATTATTATCCTAGTTGATAATTACTGAAACTGGTTTATGAGACACTGAGTTCATTAAAACACTCTATTGTTTGTATACTTTAAAATTTCCATAATAAAAAATTAACAAGGAGTTAACAGTTACTCCTAGAGCTAATAAACTCATTATTCTATGCAGGAAAAAAAACTGCTAATAATTCTTTAATAATTGAGTACTCAGTGTCCCCATAATTTGGCTATTTTATGTAGTAATCATTCCCTATTTTGAGATCCTCCTTACAAATTATAAAATATGCTGTATTAGTGCATCTTTCCTTCAACCAGAACATCTGAATTGCAAGTCACTGAAAATATAATAAAAATAAAGGATAAGAATTTTAAAAGGAAATCAAATGATAGAGCAGGCAGGCATTGTTTATATAAAGAAGGCTTAGGAAAAAATAAAGAAAGTGAAGGGAATGAAGCCTAAATAGAAATAAAGACATACATCCTTCAGCAGAGTGAGCTGAGAATCAAAGGAAACAGGCCAAAGTTTGGCATGAATTTGCTGTAAGAACCATCATCATAAAACTGGGCCTCCCTGGTGGCGCAGTGGGTTAAGCAACGCACTATGAAGAGAACCGCAGCCACTGCAGCACGAGTTCAATCCCTGCTGCCGGCCAGGGAGGGGACCCACATGGCGCGGCAGACCTCTCCTGCTGTGCCCGCTGCTCTCCT
>JAGFMF010011802.1:3172854-3319569 GCA_019455555.1 Galemys pyrenaicus | reverse complement strand
ACCAGCTTGCATTCCCACCAGCAGTGTAAGAGAGTTCCTTTTTCTCCACATCCCCGCCAACATTTGTTGTTGCTACTTTTTTTGATATGTGCCATTCTACCCCAGAGCTCTTAATGTCCTTTCTTCACTCTAAGTTTCCAAGTATCCCCTGCCCATGTCTACTCCAACTTTCATTTTCCCAAGAGTCACACATACATCCTCATACAGTCCCTCATTTACCTCTCTCCATCAGGATTCATTCTTCTCTACTTCTACAGATATTTGATTGTTTAGCAATATAAGCTGTGTGCCTTCTCTTTTAAACTAATTCTCTCTCTCTCTCACACACACACACACACAAACACAAACACACACACACTCTCTTGATCCCATCTCTTAATGCCTTCCCCACCCAAATCTACAAAACAGGTTTAATACCGCCTCTTCAAAAACTTTCTCTTCTACCCTAAAAACATTATCAAATCTCCTTTACTCTAACACAACTTGGTTCAATTCTGCTCTATGTTCTAGTGACTGTTTTACTTCTTTTCTTCTCTTTGCTATAAAACTTAGGGTTAACCCTGATAGGCATTCATTTCTTCAAATATCATGGCTGCTTTCCACAAGGGCAAAAGACAAGTGGTCAGAAGATCCTCTGGCCCGGAAATCTAAATATTTCCTATCTAACCTCAAAAATAAAAAAAAGCTGGTCAATTTCAGAAGTTCCAAAGCATGATCTATATTCAGTTCCATCATTTCCTCTAAGGTATCATTAAAGGTTTGGAGCAGCAGCAAAGTACCATGGGTACTTTGAGCATTTCAGCAAAGTGCCATGAGCATTTCAAAACTACTAGTTCAACAACAATGTGCAGGGACAATAAAAAAGATCATTTAAGAAACTATTGCCATGGACTTCCCTGGTGGCGCAAGAGGTTAAGCACCGCACTATGAAGCATATAGCCACTACAGCATGAATTTGATCCCTGGCCAAGAAGGAGATCCACATGGCACAGCAGACCTCTCCTGCCTCACCCGCTGCTTCCCTCAGCAATATACTTCAGTCAATCTGCCTGTTCTGTTCTCCACTCTGTCTCTAGTGAATCCTCTCAACCCCCACACTTCTGGCCTGTACTCCAGTTCTTGTACACATAAATAAATTAAAAAAAGAAACTAGGTTATTGCAGAAAGGGAAGTTTTTAAAGGAATAAATATTAAGACTAAATGACTATATGTGACAGCAAGCTATTGCTAACAACAAAATTTCAATCCTTAATGATGTGTTTCTCAGAATTTACATTTCCTCTTATAGTCTATGACAGACTTACAGTTCTTTAAGATTCCTAATTTTACTGACTGTAGAGTTCCTAAAATCCTAAAATCCTAATTCTATGTCCTGTGTATACCTGGCATTCCCCATGCTTGCTATCTGCCTAACTCCTGAGAAGCAAATCACTAAGGAAGAGGTGTTCCCAACCTAGTTGGCCAAATGAGGGCACAGGCCCAATACAGATAGATGGAGTACTCACCTGTGGTACCAAGCAGAGAGAGAGGGAAACTAAGAGTTCAGGTCCAGAACTGGCTCTAGCCAAACAGGAAGAAGCAGCTATGAATTTGTTTATGGCAGAAGTAGAGTGTCTTTGATATTCTGACATACTCTTTCTGAGTTCAGACAGACCACCATTAGAGTAGCCATTGGTAAGAAAGTCTCACAGAAACAAGCCATAAAACAAGACCAAAGGTGAGAGACTAAATGGAGCAGACCCTATTGGTCTTTTGTCTAGGGAAAGCAGTCTTCCTTATTAAAGACGATACTACTTTTCAAAATGGCCAATATGATACTAACCTTCATTAACAGAGTTTTCACACCCCACAATGTTGAGAAGGATGTCATCATCTTTATCATCACTTTCACAGCCCAGGAGCATCCAATTTTCCACGTTATCACTCTCTGAAATGGTGCTCTCTTCCTCTTCACTTGAACTGACCTCTATAATCATCACCTCTCGGATCTTTTCTGATCTCTCCTCAGGTCTAGGTTTCTCAATATCCCTCTTGCATTTCCGGTCAGCCAGTTCATCAGAAGAAAGGGAAGTAGGAGAACCTTGTTTCTTTTCCTTTGCTTGGGCTCTAAAGTTCTTTCTTTTACATCTATAAATACTATCTTCATCAGACAAAGTGATGACTTCTGACCCATCTGATAGCTGAATGACCTCACTATCTGAAAGAATAATTAAATTCTTCGGATTTGGTTTACTACTGGATGATGCAGAATTCCCAGAGTTCTCTTCATGCACTTCCTCTCTGATGACAGTATCAAGATCTTGGGCATAATGAACTTGGCTGTAGAGCTGAAATTCCACCTCACTATCAATACTCAGCTCACTAGATGACTCTTCACGGTAAAGGTCATCTTCATATGCTTCTATAGTCTCAAAACCACCAAACATCATGAAATTATTAACCTTGATGCTGCAAAAAAGAAAGTCATACAAAGAATATATTTTAAAAGCTCAGATCATACCCAAGAGCAACCCTTACACCTAGTTTATATATGACGGCCATCACTTTTCTCAATGACATATTAAGATATCTTTTTCTGTAGAGTATCTTTTTTTCAAGGATTTCTAAATTTTATTATGACTGACTCTGATAATGGACTGCCCCTGCCAAATGAAAATTACTACTAATAAATTTTAATGACAACGTCATACTTCACAGGTAAGTTAGAAGGAAAAACAAGTTGAGCCACTAGCTTCAGATACCACTTTCTCTCTCAAAAAATTGCAAAAATATTTTTGGTATTTCTCACTAGTCTGTCCATTCTTTATCTTTTTCCTGGTTCTAATTCTGCATTTTATCTTTTCAGGTATAAGTTCTCATACAGGGATATTACTCCAACTATGACTAAAATCCACAATAGGTAACAATCGTATCTAAGAGTACATAAAAATATCTGATAAACCTGGTTTACTTCCATGATTGCTATAAAGATGTGTATAAAACACAAACTTACTATAAACCTAAAATTGAGGCAAAACTCCTAGCTTTAGGAATATTTTACCATCCTACTAGGACCATAATAAATCTTGCTTAACTTTCAACTCAGTTTAAACATTGCTTCCTCAAGAAAGTTTTCTTTGACCCACAAGAATACATGTCCTCTCTACACACTTTCATAGTACTTTACATTTCAAAATACTAACCAGATTTCTAATAACTCAATAAAATCTCGTACAAGCACAAATCACAAGCCATACAGAGTAACTGGTTATTAATAACAGCACTATCTATCATCACAAGCCATAGAGTAATTGGTTATTAATAACAGCACTATCTATCGGCCTGGAATCTGCAACACAGTACATCTTAAATGTTTTCACTACACACACAAAAAGGTAAAGCTGTGAGGTAATGGTAAACTAATGTGGTAATCTTTTTACAATATATATGTAAATCAAATCATCATGCTGTACATGTTAAATTTACATTATTTGTTAATTAAATTTCAATAAAGTTGCAAAGAATACAACTTTTCAAGTTTCTTTTTTTCTTCTTTTAAAAGGTATAATATATCTGTTCCTTTCTTGCAATGTCCTTTAGGTTGCTATGCTGTTGTCATTCAAGTTGAATATGGCTATCTGAATAATAATGCTCATAGCATTTACCGGTTTATATTGAAATGTTAGCCTCAGAGGAGTTCCAATAAAAAAATGAATCCTTTCCTTTTTATTTAATAGGTAAATTAATTCTAAAAGAAGTCAAAGGAATTAGGCGTCCTTCAAAATCCTTACTGGATCCATCCTGAGGATCCAGTGTGGACTTAAGATAAAACATAATTCTGGTGCAGCACAGAAAAAATTAAAGATCTAAATTACAGAGTTACAAATTTGTACTACTCTTGGAGCCATCCCAAAGGACAGGGATTAAGAATACAGCCATAGGCACACCTGTGAATGTACGCCAAAAATAAACTACAGAAATATAATAAAAACGGACTTCCTTGAGTCTAAGGATTTATCTCTTTCCCTGAAATGTAGAAAAATGAATTTAACAATTCAGCCCCTATGGCCCTTAAGAGGATTTTGTGCCTTCTGTACTTGAAAATTGTGCTCAGCATAACTTGCTCTTCTATTTATATAGCTTATGTATGCCAAGGTTAAGGTTTGCCTGAGGCTGTTTGGTTTATGTTACTACTTTAATTACACTCAAATGCATTTAATTTACTTTTTTAAAAAGTGTGTACTTGGGAAGATGAATATGAAATAAATGTAGATAAGAGACTCAGAAGGCTCTCAGCTTTTTGGACACTGTATATAAGCATACTTAACTGGACAACAAAAGAGCCCTACTTAAGTCATAAAATTTTAAACCTGGAAGCTATCTTACAGAACTTCAATTTACATGTAAGAAAACTAAGGTCCAGAGTTAAGGAGGCCTATCCAAGATTCTGCAGCTTGCTAAGAACAAGCTAGAAGTGATGCTAAGAGGACTCGCTAAAACTTTAAAATAAAATTTTAAAAATATTTTCAATTTGAAAAACCATCCTCCAATATTAATTTGCAATGATTTGAACACCTAAATTTACCTCACAAATATCCATTTTACTTCCCACTAGAGTATTAAAACTATGAACGATGTATTTCAATTGGAAGGAAAAGCATAATTTGAACTTGTCAGTTCACAATCCAAGACCTCCCAAGTTGATACTCTAAGATGAAAGCAATCCCATGACCAAAAAAAGATGGTTCTTTTGAAATAATCTAAGAGATCAGTGTGGGAATGAAACTTACGTAAAGAATAAAAATGGTTTAACAAATATAAAACACCTGTAGAGAATAACTGCAATGGTTCTAATTCAAAAGTGGGAGTGGTACTGATTCATTCATTTTTTCAAACTAGACAATTTAAGCCTTATTTAAAATTTAAAATTTCAGATTTCACAATCTTTAAAGTCAACACTTCTCTCTAACAGCCTTCCTACTGCTCATCCCTGACAGTATGTTATTTCCTTCCAAACTTTATCCTAGGTGTTTTTTCTTGAGGATATAGGTATCCATATCCAACAGATTTAAATTAAATCCACAGGCTGATTTTAAATCCAGTTTTCCTGGGAAAGTAATTACAGACATAGTTCATTTCACCTGAAAATTTACTCCTATTGTACCAAACTGACAGTGACAGATTGAAAAACATTAACTCCAGTGTTAACGTTTCTGTCCATTCTTCAAATCTTTCACTTTGAAGCAAATCTGACTAGGGCAGTAAATCCAAATGTGTCAAACAATGGTCACCAAAAAAAGAGAAAGACAACATAACAGCTTGGTGGGAGAAAATTATGCTAAATTTATTCAGACTAGCCAATTGTTCTTGGTGTGTATGTATGTATACATGAATGTATAAAGTCTTTTTATGAGAACTAATCCTATCTAAAAACACTTCCATCACCTTTCCCTCCTCCTTTTTCCTTTTGCTACACAAAATCTTCCCCCTGTAGCTAGTTATTTTACAGCCCTCAATTCCATTTCCTATTCAGTTCATTCCTCATCCAATTTTCTTGAAAACAGCAATGCTGAACAATTCCAAAAGCATAACATCGTCGTAAATATGCACACAGTTTAAACGTTTTTGGACGTGACAGCCTGAAGTATTCCAAACACAGATTCGAGAGCTTTGGAAGGAACTTGAGTCGACAAATTGAAAACTCTTACTTTACACGTCAAGAATGGGGCTCTGAAAAGTTGACTTATCCACTGAGCTTTAAAGACCCCTAAAAGTACTCCTAATTCAACCCTGCAATCGGAAATGAAGGTAGATGCAGCCTAAAGAAGAGATTTCTAGGTCCCCAGCAAGAGCACATCTCCGGCCTGCTGACTCCCAGCGTTTTCCCTCTGCACCGGCAGCTCTTCCTTAAAGTTGAAGTTAACTGCCCCGTTCGTAGGATGTCAGGATAAAAGGACTCTTAGAGAATACAGTCCAGGTCGTCTTGTTTTACTTGGAAAAAGGGGCACACCTTCTGATACTGTCCTGGCCTTACAGGTGCCGCTGCTGCTTCTGACAACAGAGGCTTAAGTTGGCCCAGGACGGGTCAGTCCTCACCCTCTGAGAGGTGAGACCTCCGCGTTTAACGTACTGAACGGTTTTCCTAAGTAAGACAGAGGACTTGGGAGGTAGGAAAGGTAAAATCCGCAGAAACTCCACCCCCATCGGGGCCATGGACACACAGCCCTTTTTGAACCACGGCCTCCGGCCTTGATCGGGCATAGTTAAGTGGATACCCCAGCAGGTCAGCCAAATCGCGTGGAGCCGACTAGTCAGAGGGGCCACGAGCCGCACCCCGCCACGAGTAGGGTACAGACGGGGGACGCGGGAGCCGGCAAGGGGACACGCGTTAGTTCCACAGCCCAGCGGGCGAGGGTCCCCGGCCGCGAGCGGCGAGGGGTCCGTCACACACATACTCACTGCCGCAGCTGCGACCAGGAAGCACCAACCAGGAACCAAAACGCGTAGAGGAACGGGGAGGGGCGAGGACAAATGAGGTAAGGAAACCGCGTCCGCGCGGACCCGAGAGGAGGGAAGGCACTTCCGGGGAAAACACGGCTCCCAGGAGTCGTCTTCCGTCCCCGCCCACCCTCCCTGCCTTCTGTGCGCATGCGTAACAGCTGTTAACCCTTTCTCTGTCCCGCGAACAGTTAATATTTTGCTTTACCAGCCTCCCCTTGCCCTTGCCCTCTCACGGCTTCTTTTCAGTGTTACTTAGGTCGCATTTATAATAGGGTGGCTCTTTGAATGATTTGCGCGGGATAGATGCTATTTAGTGGGCAAAACCAGGGCTGGGGGGGGGGGCTCTCAACTTTTGTCTGCAAGAAAAACTACAGCTTCCGTGATGCACTTGAGCTGGTTTCAGAACACGCTCCACCTCCCTGGCGGTCTGGAACACAGTCCCGGAGCCACGTGGCGTGGGAGCGGAACCCTGCCACGGACAGGGAACCCCCCTTGGAAAGGAGAAACCTCTAAGACTACCTGGTGTTGAGCTGCTTCTGCGCACTAGGCTTCCACCTTTGGGTTGAAGTTGAACTTGACTCACCCCCAAGGTGCTTCCGTCTCGCTTTTTCTAGACTACAAGGCAACGGATTTAACGCTTTGTGAGCCTTGAAGAGCTCTTACTAAAGATTAAAGTTAATACAGGCCCTTTGGAAGTGTCTTTCTTGGATGCTGCAGGATTGTGTTGAGAGCTTCTGGCTTAGGTTCCTATTCTCACGCTATAAAATACCGATCTGTACAACTTTACAGATAACGAAGTACTTTACCAATTCTTTGGTCCTTAGCACTGGTCTGAAGGATAAGCTTGACATTAGTTCTTTTTGCCAACATTTATAGAACATCTTTTAAGAAGCAGGCAGTACCAACAATTGCGGATATAATGAAAAAAATTTAAGTCTCTGATCTCAGAGAGTGAAGTGTCTCTCAGGGAAAACAGAATATAGATAACTTGACCATAGTCTAAGAGTTGGAAATTAATTGAAAATTTTAATTTACATTATGGCAAATGCTAGGAAGAAAGAAAATACAATGAAAAGTTAAAAATTAGGAGACCCATTTTTGCACAGTAGGAAGCAAGCTAATAAGAAATGGGGTAACATAACTAGATGGTTCAGATAATGGGTGTGTGTTAAATGTTGTCTTAAAAAATAATTTCCTTAGCTTTTATCAAGTGCTAGGCTTACTCCCATAGTGTATCACATATAAGCTCTTTTAAATTTTAACACTTTGTGGCTAATTTTTTAAATTCCCATTTCACAGAAAAGGAAACATTCAGAGAGGTCAGTAACTTGCCCATGGTCACAAGGTTAGGAACTTCTAAATTACTTATTACTCATGCATTACACAAAGATTCCCATACTCCAAATGCTTTAGGTTATGTCATAAAACCTAGAGTCCATTGGATGGCATAAAGAGCACTTCTTGAACTAATAACTGTGTATCTGTTCACCATGCTGAATCCCAGGAAATTACCAAAACTTACTAGGATTTCCCACATCTGCGCCTTTACAGAGGGCATTTCCACTGCCTGTAAAGTACTTCTTCCTGTCCTAAAATACCCCTATCAGTCTATTCAGTTCAAGTCCTGGTCTTCAGAGAAACCTTCCAACTCAGACCAGCATGCCTGCCTATACTTCAGGCAAACACAATATAATTATGTTTTCCCCAGAGCAATGTTGATATGACATCAGCCTGATTGTGGGCTCCCTAAAAGCAGGAGTTTTTAGATTTTATCTTTATCTTCACCAGCTAACAATATTAGGCAGGCAACAAGCACTCAATGGTGTTAAGGAGTTCTAATTCTCTGTAGGCACTAGGTAAACCAAGGACCAAATATGGACCCAACAGCTGTCAGTTCAGAGGGCAAATCATGTCATGACCTCAAATACAAGGAATGTAGTATAGTACTTTGTAAAACTAAGATGGATATAAAGAACTGCAGGGGTCCAAAGAATACGTAGATTTCTGACAAAGGAAATACGCACTCTGACTTTATTTAGCAGGTTCTCATTTAGGTGACTTTTTAAAAATCATGAGATCCAGTCTTCTGTTGCAGTAGGGGGAATCTAGAGGCAATAAGTTAAGAGACTTACCAAGAGTGCCCTAACAGAGACTGAGCTGTATTGATAATCTAGGTCTCTGAGTCTCTCTCCAACCCCTCCCCCCCACACACACACACAGACACAGAATTTCTTTCTACTTCAAGCTATGTATGGTCTGTATTTGTTGGGATCACAGGTGGCAATATGCACAAGAATTCTGAAGCCTCTCTTACAGATGGCATTCTACAGTGTCCATTTATTTGAGGAAGGAAGCACCTGCTTTCCCCAGAGCAATGTTTAGACTACATCAACAGTGAGCAGTTGAATTGATGAGGGGCCAGGACAAAGCAGAAACCTTCAGCGGACAGACAAGATGGAATATACTGTTGCAGTTTCTTGAATAGTGGTGGACATTACTCATCCTTACCCTTCCATTGCAAAGAAAGGAGCTACTTCCTTTTATTACAATTTGTTCAAACCTGAGAAGTAATCATTTGACTGCTTAACAGTTTCCTTTCAATTGGTGTTAATTCACTGAGAACCTAGGATGTAACATGTCATTGCTAGCTACTTCAAAAATATTGTCTCTCTTCTATTTTCAGAATTTCACTGGTAGAGAAATTGCAATTTGGCAAGGTCTTGTGACATACTCTAAATGACACTGGTGGGATTCAGGCTTAGTTTTATCAGAGCCTAAAATCCATGCTCTTTTCTATACCCAAAACAGCTTTCAAAACTAAATTCCTTAACGGTGGAGACCATGATGATCTGCTCCCATGATGATGTTCATGCAGCACCTAGCCCCAGACTGAGCACATAGTAAGCTCACAGTGGATGCTTGTGGAATGAGTAGACTCATGTTGAATGCCTGCCAACAAATGCCTAGGTGCTATATGAGCAGTGCTGAGGAACAGTGGAGGAGGGAGCATCTGGCTACTCAGGGGAAGGGGAGATGCTTCCATCAAGGGGGAGGCCAAATAAGTGGTCAGTAAGAATCCAGCATTCTTTTTTTTTAAGATTTATTTATTTATGCATACAAGAACTGGGGTACAGGCCAGAGATGTGGGGTGAGAGAATCCACCAGAGACAGAGTAGGGAACAGAACAGGCAGACAGACTGAAGTACACTGCTGAGGGGAGGAGCGGGCACAGCAGGAGAGGTCTTTTGCGAATTGTAGGTCCCCTCCCTGGCCAGAGGCAGGGATCAAACTCGTGCTGTAGTGGCTGCAGTTTGCTTCACAGTGCGTTGCTTAACCCACTGCGCCACCAGGAAGGGCCCGAATCCAGCATTCTAATACAAAGAACACCAGTACGTAATTCACTAAAGAAATCCAAAAGGTCATGAACTATGGTAAAAGGTACTCAACATCACTGATAATCAAAGCATGCACAGTGGATAGGATACAAATTGGCAAAGACTTTTAGAGGGGCTATTTAGCTATCAAATTTGTAAATGAGTTGTGTCTATAAATGTACATAAAGTATTTTTTGTGATAAAAAATAGAAACAACATAAATATTCATCAATAAGGAATAAAAATAAGTGATATATCTATTTACTATTTTTTTTAAACTATGCTGCTTTTGAAAGGATAAGACAGATCTTCACATAGTGACATGGGAAGATATACACTGAAGTGAAAAAGGTAAATTACAGAGCAATAGCACACTGTGTGCTCAGAGTTTTAAGGAATCTTTCTTTGTGTGTGTGTGTGCATGTGTGTATGTAGACTGGTGTGTTTATAAATGCATAGAGAAAAACTGTGGATGGACACCAATAGATGACAGCAGTTACTGACCTCTAGGAGGGGAAGGGGAATGAAGAAGAATTGCACACTTAAAAAAAAAAATGATGGGCCTCCCTGGTGGCTCAGTGGGTTAAACAACTCACTGTGAAGCAAAGCGCAGCCACTGCAGCACGAGTTTGATCCCTGCCTCTGGCCAGGGAGGGACCCACCTGGCATAGCAGACCTCTCCTGCCTCGCCTGCTGCTGCCCTCAGCAGTGTGTTTCAGTCTATCTGCCTGTTCTGCTCCCTACTCTGTCTCTGATGAATCCTCTCACCTCCCGCGATTCTGGCCTGTACCCCAGCTCTTGTATGCATAAATAAAATAAATCTTTAAAAAAAAAAGGATGTGCTGAATTGAGGATACCACGTCACTCCTGCAGTCCTCCTACTAAACTGTCTGACCTGAACATAATCATAAGAAAACTATCAGACAAATACAAGTTGAGGGATGTTCCATAAAATACATTCCTCAATCTCTTAAGAAAAAATCAATGTCATAAAACACAAAGGAATACTGAGGCACTGGTTTACACTAAAAGAGTGTAGAAAGGCATGATGCTTAATAAATGCAATGCACAAGCTGGGATTTTCTTTTGCCATAAAAGATACTATTGGAACAATTGGGAAAAACTAAATAAAGTCTAAGTTGATAACAGTATTATGTAATGTTATTTTCTTGATTATATATATGCTATATATTTTATATTTATATATTATTTATGTTTATATTATGTTACATGACTACATTTGTTATTTACATTATGTAAGTAAATGTCCTGGACTTTTTAAAGGATCTACCTACCCACTGAAGTACCCACCCACTTGGAGGAAGAGCGCATCATGCCTGAAATTGGTTCTCAACTGGTTCAGAAAAATACCTGTTGTGAGGGAGAGAGAAAGAGAAGAGAATGATAACTCACATGGTAAAAAGTTAACCTTTGGGGACCTGGGTAAGAAGATATATGAGAATTATTTGTACTGATTTTGTAGTTTTTCTCTAAGTTTAAAATTATAACAATATATAACATGAAAGGAAATAATGAAAAGAATAAGCAAGAATTCACCAGAAAAGACAGGAGGTCTTCTGGCAAAAGAACAAGATAAGCAAAGGAAATGGACAAGTGCAGGAGCTTTAAGCATTAAGAAAAACCAGTGGTTTTGAGTACCCAGAACAAAGCATGGTGCAGGGAACAGGAGGGATGAGGGGATGACAGCAACATAGACCACAAACTGATACATTCCCCTGCAATCTAATATTGAGAATGAAGATTTTAAGTTTTCTTTATATCCAGCCACATATCCTGCAAAAAATAACTTGAGTTCTTACAGCCGTCCTGTAATTTATTGGCAATTTCTCTTTCTCCAGAGACTGTAGGAAAATAACTACCCCTTCTCCCAGAATAATGACTCAAAGGAACTTCCAGCACAGTTCCCGTATTTTGCAGGAGTGAACACTCAGGGATTTGCAAAGGACGAGGGATTTGCAAGGTCCCAGCAAAAGTTAGTGTTAAAACTGGCTTCCCCCTCAAAATCCAAAATTCTTTCTGCCTGAAAAGTGAGGTAAACTCTAAAAGGGCAAGGCAGAAATAGAAAGCTAGCAGGCAAAATGGCCAGATGTTATCCTTTGAGGTTTGGATCTTTTTCATTTTCCACAAATATGAACTTAATGTCTGTACAATTTAAAAATGTGATTATAGAAACTGTTGTCGCTTAAAATCCAGACGCTGCAACTGGTAAGTGCTATTCAATTCAGGCTCCTGGTCTGAAGCAGCAATCAAGGTGATTCTCAGGAATTCTCAATGACATTGGTACCCATCTGGATTTGTTGAAAAGTTTAACATCCTCTTTTATTATTCATGATTTTGCAGTTCTTCAAATTGCAAGGTGATGGAGAGAGCACACAATTTTCATCCAGACTATGAAATCGTTCTTGAAAATTTGGACATTCATATAGATGGCTTTTAATTTTTCTTAAAGACTGTTTTTCCTTATAAAAATCATGAAATTTAAAAAATATACTATAAATTAAACTATATAAATGATAATAAAGGATACGATAAAAGCATAAAGAGCTAGTATTTCAAGGATTCAATTCTCATTTGTTATTATTCCTAGTTGGAACTGTATTCCTCAAGGCTGAGATCTAAGTGACTATATAATGTACATTGACTACCAAAACTGTTGAGATTCTAATTTATCTAAAACTCATCAAAGTCCATACAGGAAAACTCAAAGCATGTCATCAGTAATATGTTGAGAAGCAGTACTCAAAAAGCATGCCTTCATTTTAAATGTCCATGAATCTTGGACCTACAGTGTCTAATCGTCAAACAAGGACAGACCTTATTCAGAAATAGATTGCTCCCTCATTCTGTAAGAGAGCAGCTTTCTCCACCTGCCCATCCTGGACTCCAGAATCATGCCTGCAATCTTCAGTCCAAAGATGTTTTTGTATCGACATTAGCATGAATTATTTTATTTGTGATCTGAGATTGACAACAGAAAGAATTGAGAAATTAATTGAGAATAATCTATTGAATGAGATATGTACAGTTTACTATAGTCAATTAAAACACAAATGAACTGTAGATTTTTTGCTTTGCATGTCAATTAATATCTGTTATTTCTTACTAAGTTGATGAAACCATTAGCAAGGTAGGACTTAAAAAGGACTGTCTCTGTTCCATACCTTCCTCTGCCTTCATTTGAGGTCTGGTTTTCTCTAAGGTAAATACTAGTCTGATTTTTGTGCAGTATATTTCTTGCACCAGACGTGTTATTTACGTAAGATCCTGTTTCCCCAGCTACAACACCTCAACTTAACACTTTCTGTAAAGTCTTCAATAACTCTATTTGCACAGCCCTAGCAATCCTTTACCATGGACAGATCTGTTAAACTCCTGGACTACTGCACATTTTCCCCCTCAATATTCAATCCCTCACTCTCTTAAGAAGGACTTCTTTCTCTCTGTGCTAAACTATTGCTCTCGCAACTTACTCTGTGACTTTCTTCTGTGCCTGTGCTCAGCAGTGCAGGAATGGCGTGAAATTTTGTCATTTCCTTTGTGTTTTTGGCACAGAGAATGAGTCCATCTATCTGACTGAATATTACCCAAAGAAAACTTCAGGCTGCTTCAGAAGACACTAGCTCTGATTATGCTCAGGTAACACTATGAAAACTCGATCATTTCCTTGCTCCTCGTTCAGTTTAATGGATCCCTACTTGAGAGCCTTCTCTGCTCCAGTATTATATTGTGTGTTTATAATCTACTACAAGGAGACAACTCTGAAAGCGAATGTGAGATAAAATGCTTCCAGTTTCTAAGATTGAACTATTAGGAGTTCATGGGGATGCAAGTATTCATGTGTCACTGAGTGAATGAGAGAAATCACAAGTGACTCTGAATCTTGAAAGAAGAGAAAGTGTTCTCTGTGATGCAACTGGACAGGGGAACAGCATGCGAGCCAGGGGGGCTCTAATACAGAGACCTAGAGGGAAGACTCAGTCTCCTGTGTTTGAAGTGGCAGCTGATCTGTCTGATGAGCATGGTGTGCTGGGAGAGGAAGGTGTAAGGAGAAAGGAAAAGCACCATTGCAGCATTGCAGCATATAGGCTGGGAAGCTGTAGAGGAAGGCAGGAGTCAACAGAACGACCACATATGCTAGGTAGAGGGTTTGGTTTTATCCTTATGATAATCAAGACTAAAGGGAGGTTTTACGAAAGGTAACATCATCAAAAGTATGTGGTATCCAATCTCTCAGGTGGTAGTATGGGGTTGGAAAGACTAGAGGGAGGAAGTCAGTTAGGAGTCTTTGCTTTAGACCCGGTAAGGGGTAATGTAGTCCTGGTGGGATGGGACTCTCAAATACTAAACTGGTTCATCATGGCTCATGAGAGCAGGTTGTCAAATTTTTAGGACATTTTCAAGCCAGGGTTGAATAGTGCCATTGTTAAAAATTGCATTATATAAACTTATAATTAAATAAATTATATTTTAAATGATTTTATTTTTTAAAAGATTTTATTTTTATTTATGCATACAAGAGCTGGGGTACAGACCAGAGGTGTGGGATTGAGAAGATTCACTGGAAACAGATTGGGGAACAGAAAAGGTACATTGATAGAAATACACTGCTGAGGGGAGCAGCAGGCCAGGCAGGAGAGGTCTGCTGAGCCATGTGGGTCCCCTCCGTGGCCAGGGATCGAACTCATGCTGCAGTGGCTGTAGAAGCCCCACAATAAGGCACTCAACCCCTGTGCCACCAAGGAGGCCCTTTAAATGGTTTTAAATACTCAAAATGTGCTGACTCCTACTTAATCATACCAATACCTTTGCTTTTATTGTCATTTACATCTATTGCAAATTACAGTATATGATAGAAATACCAGATGCAGGGGCCTCCCTGGTGGCACAGTTGGTTGAGCAATGTACTATGAAGCAAACTGCAGTCACTGCAGCCCACATGGCTAGCAGACCTCTCCTGCTGTGCCCGCTGCTCCCCTCAGCAGTGTACTTCTGTTGATCTGCCTGTTCTGCTCCCCGCTCTCTGTGGTGAATCCTCTCACCCCCCACACCTCTGGCCTGTACCCCAGTGCTTGTATGCATAAATAAATAAATTTTTAAAAAATCCTCTTCACCCTGCCTCCCCAAAGTTTTGATTGAATAGGTCTGGACATCCTTAGAAGGGGTTAGCAGTGGTAGCAGGGGTATGATAAGATCATATTTTCATATTAAGAATAATAGCAGCCACCTTGGCTCTCTCTGCCCCTCCCAGGTATACCATCTACCTGGGAGTCTTTATTGCCTATCTCTTTTCTTTCCTAAATAAACTTTTCTTTTCAAGACAAAGTTTGCTTCTCTCTGCTTACTTATCTAAAAAGTCTGTGAATTCCTTCTACAGCTTCACAAGATAAGAATCCATGGTAATTACCAGGGTGAGAGTCGTTGACAGCTGCAAGGTAACTTCGCTCACCGCATCAGAGGGAGTCCATGTGGCACAGCAGACCTCTCCTGCCTCACCCGCTGCTCCCCCTCAGCAGTGTGTTTCAGTGGATCTGCCTCTTCTGCTCCCCACTGTCTCTGGTGAATCTTCTCACCTCCCACACTTCTGGCCTGTCTCCCAATTCTTGTATGCATAAATAAATCTTTAAAAAAAGAATAATAAAAAAAAATAGCAGCCATTGAAAACCAGAACCAAATTTGTATTTGCAGTTTCCCCTGGTTTTTATATACATACATAGCTGTAAGTGGGGCTCTCTGGCTATTGATGGTTTTAATAGAACTGAGGTATTTAGAGGGGGAGTGAAAAGGGAAGAGGCAAGCACAAACTGAGTGAGGAACACAGTGGACTATGATGGTGGAGTATGGGTGCTTTGATGGCAAGAGAACTATGGTAACATTACTGGAATGAGGGATCCTATACTGCCAGACTATAGCAATGATGTAAACCAATGTTATCTCGAATTAAAAAATAAATGGAAAAAAGAATAATAGCATCACTTTAGATTGGAAAAGGATCAAGGAAGGAAGATGGGAGCAGAGGCAGGGTAGCCAGTCAAGCAATTATTGTAGTCATTCTGGGGAAAAGTGACAAGAACTGAATCAGAGAAATGGCAATGGAGATGGACCCAAGAGGTGTGAAAGAAATGTAATTAATACTATGTAGTGGGGCCTCCCTGGTGGCACAATGGGTTGAGCAGCTCACTATGAAGTAGACCACGGCCACCATGGCCACTGCGGCATGAGTTCGATCCCTGCCGCCGGCCAGGGAGGGGACCCACATGGCACAGCAAACCTCTCCTGCCTCTCCTGCTGCTCCCCTCAGCAGTGTATAATTTTGCACAGTGGCTATCAGAAGTGAAAATTCGCATGCTTTCTAAAATGTTTTTATACAACTTACCCCATCCAATCCTGTAGACTTCACAAGACTACTTTGACTCCTTAATAATATTCCAAGAGGGCCTCCCTGGTGGTGCAGGGGGTTGAGCACTGCACTGTGAAGCATCCACTGCACAGCAGCACAAGTTCCATCCTCAGCCAGGGAAGGGACCCACATGGTGCAGCAGACCTCTCCTGCCTCACCCTTTGCTCCCCTCAGCAGTGCGCTTCGGTCAATCTGCCTGTTCTGTTCCCTACTCTGTCTCTGGTGGATCCTCTCACCGCCCCCCTGCACCTCTGGCTTGTACCCCAGTTCTTGTATGCATAAGTAAATATGGATTTCGGTCTATGTGCCTGTTCTGCTCCCCACCCTGTCTCTGGTGAATCCTCTCGCCTCCTGTGACTCTGACCTGTACCCCAGCTCTTGTGTGCATAAATAAATAAATCTTTTTTTTGTTTTAAAGACAAAATAGCCACGAGAACCGCTACAATGCATGGTAGCTTGGATTTTGGATGTTCTATATTGCTTAAGTATATGTGCACATTCACACACATATAAAATCTTCTGTACAGGGTCATTCTTTTAACTATGATCTGACAGCTTCCCTCTGCCTTTGCTCCTTCTTTCATTCCTTCCTTTCCTTTCCTTACGCTTCCCCTCTCCCCTCCCCCTTTTAAGACACCCCTCCCTTAAGGTACTCCCATTCCCAGAGATAGCGCATCAAAGGAGCAACATGCATAGCTGACATTATGTAATGCTTTGACATTTGGCATTCCCAGGGCATTACCCCGCCCCGGTGCAGAATAAGTTGTCAGAGCATGAAATTGGTATTTTTACATATTCTTAATGTACAGATGTCAGTCTGAAAACTATTCACTAGTATTATGATTACATTCTTTGTCTCATCTTCTTTCTATGCCAAGATCTGTTCTTGTGATTTCTTTTCTTTGGGGAGTTTCAAAGAGGGAACACAAAACTTTAATAATCCAGTTTACTGATTCTGCCAAAAGGTAAAAGTAAACTTTTAAGTCTCTGACCACTTTTGGCGACGATCATTCTGGCACAGGAGCAAAGATGTAACAAGAAGGACCAGATGCAAGCTGGAAATACGATCAGTGGCCCACTTGATGGTGCCAGGTTCTTCAGCATGTTCCAAATCAAAGCTGCTTGTAGTGTACAAATGTGTTACTCTGTGTTAATCACAGAAATGAATGGCCTAGGCTTAGGGGAGGAATAGCAGGGCTAAAAATAATAACCATGTAGAAAATCCACTAGGTAAGAACTAGGAGAGATTTAGAGACAGCATGTTCTGTCTTCCTGTAG
Organism: Galemys pyrenaicus; assembly: GCA_019455555.1. Classification (NCBI taxonomy): domain Eukaryota; kingdom Metazoa; phylum Chordata; class Mammalia; order Eulipotyphla; family Talpidae; genus Galemys; species Galemys pyrenaicus. The sequence continues at coordinate 3,302,019 of JAGFMF010011802.1, read as the reverse complement.
AGATGGCAGTGCCACTATCAGATCTCTGACAGACGGGCATCTAGTCTCTATATGTCCAATAATAGACCTCTCACTGCCTCTTGAAGTGATCCATTTCATATTTGGATTTCTGGAAAATACTACCCAGTATCTTTTCCCTTCAGGTATCAGTGCCACCTTCTTTGGGGGATCTGCTACTTCTTTATTCTATGTGATCCTGGCAGAACGCTGGGTGGTATGTTGTTCCCTGGCCCTTAACCCTCACGTCCATTCCTTGCCTTGTCCAGGACTCTCTCCCTGCTTTGAAGGTGGGAGGGGCTGTTCCCATGGGCCCTCGGTCTCAGGTTCCCACATTAGGTGACTTTTAGTGGGTCTGAGCAATGGGCGACGTTTCAGAAGATTAGAGGGGGAAGGAAAGGGAGAAGTCAAGTTATTCTCTGCCGTAGAGGGGAGATGGTGCCTGACTCATGGATGCAGCTGCATTTTCTCCATGACTGGGTCCCAACTCTCGCTGGACACAGCCACCATTGTCCCAGCTTCCATGGGGTGACACCTGCAATGCCACCTTTTCCTTCTCTCCCTTTAATGAAATTAGCAGTGGCCTGTAGCTATTAACAATATCTGAGTCGTTTCACTGTTCTCAGAAGGCATTGGAAGCTCTTTCATCACGCTCTGTCTCCAATACATTCCCTTTATCCAGAGATGTTTCTGTATTCTGGTTGGATCCTAACTGCTACAGTGTCCAGACTGGACAGTTATAGCACTGCCACATGGTTGGCTCAGGCATGGTCACAAGACACAAGCTGGACCAATCAGATGTCCTTCTCTGAGGCTGTAAAACACTTTTTGCTGGTGACCACTAAGCTGGAGTGGGATTAGAAGGGAGTTGGCAGCTACAGTTACCGTGAGGAGCTAACACGGAGCAAGAGCGGGCAGGACAAGTGGTGGGCAGCCAGCCAGCGGCATCCTTGAAGTTCCGGGAGCCCCTGAAGCTCTACCTTGTACTGTCTGTAGATAGCAAGCAAAATGGTCTCGTTTTCTCTTAAGTTTACTTAGGTTTCTGTCACTTTCAACCCCAAAAATAACCCTGACTAACAGAATAAGATTTACTTGGTAGAAAAATGTTTCCCTGAGGAAGCCCTGATCTGCTTCTCTGTAACCTAACCACTGTCAGCTTGATTCTCAGCGTGGGGCCACTTGGCATCCTTGGCCGCTCCCTGCCCTGCCTGTTTCCACCTCCAGCGTGTATTCAGTCTACCCCATTTGCCCTCCCTGATTCTACTGCACCCCTTTTTCCCCTTCCCCAGGGTCTGACGTCTCCATTGGCTCTCCTCAGACGTGCTTCTGACTTGTCCTTTACTCTCCATGATGAGACGCTGGCAAGTCTTTGGTCCACAGAATCTCTCTTGACCGTCCCTGTCAAAGAGGGACATTTGATGGCTCTCCTTTCGTGATCCCTAAGGTACTTAAGGCAGCATTTTTATTTCCCTCACTTTCCTGTTCTTCTCAGGCCTTGGAACCTCGTGACCTTCAATCTTTGCATTTTGAGGTCGCTAGTACCCAGCTACCTGGAGCTGTCTGATGAATGTGTTCATAATGGACGCCAGGAGTCTGTCCTCATGACGTGGTTCTTCCATCACTTGGGACTCATCCCTTGAAGATGACAGTCCTTGGGACCACAAATCCACTAAAATATGGGTATTTTCTGAGATGTGGAGAACAGCCACCTGTGATGATGACCATTCGCTGTGCGTTCGACACTGTGCTAGACCTTTACTTACTTTTCCATGTTTAATAATCCTTGCACCCGGAAAAATGGGTGTCGTTGGTCCTGTGTTTCAGACAAAGAAACTGAGAGTTGGAGAAGTTAAGCAGCTTGCTCCTGGTCGCATAGCTAGTAAAGTGTGAGGCTTAAACAAGGGGTAAGGACCACTCCTCAGCCCTCTCCTCTTTCCACTACTGAATGTGTTTTAAGAAATCAAAGAGACAGACTGTCTTTCCTTTTTAAAAGGTGTTGATGTGTCCTTCTGGTTGTAGAGATGCAATAGGGTGATTGAGGCATTCATGTAGATGTGGATATCAGATTTATGCAAAAAGGAGTGAGGAGCCTCCTATTTAAAAAGTATGGAGCAGCGGCCTCCCTGGTGGCATAAGAATCACAGCACTATGAAGCTATCTGCATCCACTGCAGCACAAGATTGATCCCTGGCCAAGGAGGTGACCCACATGGTGCAGCAGACATCTTCTGTCTCATCCGCTGCCCCTCAGCAGTGTATTTCAGTCGCTCTGCCTCTTCTGCTCCCCACTCTGTCTCTGGTGAATCCTCTCACCCCCACACCCCTGGCCTGTACCCCAGCTCTTGTATGTATAAATAAATACATCCTTTAAAAAAATGTATGGAGCAAAAGTCAGTGGGTCACAAGATTTTGGCTTTAATTTGCAGAGTATACCTAACTTAGGGCATTTTGAGGAAACGCTCAATCAATAAAGAAAGTACAGAAGGGGAAAGGATTTACCCAAAGCCATACAACAAATTAGGTGAACTGAGAATAAAGATAGATGGGACTAGTTTAGGAGAGCCCAGTCTTGGGAGCTAGACTGCCTTCTTCAAATTCCAGCTACGTACCTCACAGTCTGCATGCCAGCGAGCATTTATATAAACCTCTCTGCTTCAGTTCCCTCCTATGTTAACTGAGGCACTAGGATGTACATGATAGTAATTACCACTTAGAGTTGTTGTGAAGATCAAATGCATGAATGTCAGAAGTGCTTAGAACAGAGCCTGAATGAGGGTGGTATGTGTGTGAGGTGGGGTGACGATGATGGTGGTGACGATGTTATTATGAGGGTACCTGACCTTAGCCCCTGGCTTTGCTACAGCTCCTAGAATGTGAACCAAGATCTTGGAATGTTCCTAATGCATCCTGTGCAAGATATTCCTCCTCCTCAAACTCACCTGGCTTGCTCATGTACTCATTAAACCTGAATATGGAGGGTGTGTGTATAAAGGGGTACAGTGCACATCCATCAAGAGAAATGCAATACCCTGTCTTCGTTACAAGGCAACCATAAACTAATCCATGACAAAATAGAGAGGACACAGGTCTGGGGACCAGTTGCAACCTGAGCTGTGCTGCTAGTACTGTAGGTGACCTTGGGCAGGTCCCTTCTGTTCTCTGGACTTCAGTTTGACCCTCTGTAAAATGACTGGGGAGGATTATGATGATGTCTTAGGGGCTCTCTTCCAGCTCTATCATTCTGTGATTCTAAATCCCTTTATAACAAACTCTAGGAGAGGAGCTTTGCTCTTGCAAATGGAGTGTAAAGTTAATCCTGCCTGTGCTGAGGCTAACTAATGTGCGTGTGTGGTTTATCCTACTTCATTAAACCCTGACTCCCCACAGAGCAACACGTAAGGCAGCCCAGGCAGGTAATACTGAAGTGTTGCTGAACTGGGTCTCCTAATGGAAAATTATTTCCTCCCACTCTTTCTCAGGTTTATCAACACAAAGCCCATAACTCCCATTTTCCACACTGTTACTTTGCCATATGTGTGGATTCAGGACCCAATCATAGATATGGCAAGTGGGTTTTGATACCTTACTTATCTGCCCCTCCCCCATGCTGCAGGCAACAAGGCCATTTTATTTAGGAAAAAACTGAAGCTCAGGCAGGTCAGGTGACTTGCTGACCTGAAGCTCAGGCAGGTCAGGTGACTTGCTGGGTCAGCACCGGGTGAGGTGAGGGATGTTGCAAGTGGGAGGGTAATGCCTCTCTTGACAGAACCCTAGCTTAGGGTGGGGGAAAAAGGGAAGGCAGCTGGGAAACTCTGAAGCAGTGTTCCCAAATGAGACACTTCCCCAGTGATCCTTACCCCAGCCCCAGAGAATGGAGTTTAATAGGACTGGGATTTAGTAGGCCAAATTGGCCATTGTATTTTTTTTAAAGATTTGTTTAGTTATGCATACAAGCGCTGGGGTACGAGCCAGAAGTGGGGGGGTGGTGGTGGTGGTGAAAGAATCCACCAGACACAGAGTGGGGAACACAACAGGCAGATAGACTGAAATACACTGCTGAGGGGAGCAGTGGGTGAAGCAGGAGAGGTCTGCCATGCCATGTGGGTCACCTCCCCAGCAGGCAGCAGGGAGCTGCAGTGGCTGTGGTTTGCTTCATAGGGCGTTGCTTAACCCATTGCGCCAGGCCAGGGAGTCCTGGCCACTGTATTTTTAAAAAGCCTACCAGTTGCTTCTGGTGGGACATTCATAAGCCTACACAATTCTCCCTTTGACAGAAGAGGAAACTAAGGCAGAGTGATTGTGCAAGGTCACATCTCATTTCACCACAAACTCTTCAATTGTCCAGGAGAAAACTGAGCCAGACTGCATAGCTAAGAACCTTGATATATTAATAGTGTTTTTCCCCAATCTTGTTTTTGTGGTTGATACATTTATTTTTTGAAGCAGCTTAAAAGATTCCTAGCCACGCTGGAAGGCACTCAGATTTGTACAGTGTTTACAATGACTTTGTTGTTCATTAAACAAATTTACCCAGACTAACCCAACATGAAAGAAATCATCTTGTTTACAGTGAGATCCTCACAAAAATATGTGTAGCAAAGACAGACAAACACACATAAACCTGGATTGCCGAGTGGGACATGATTTGCGGCTGCATCCAATTTTTCTCATTAGAACTTGTTTTATTTGAACATGACTCAGTACCCCGTGTAAATGCGAAGTTGTTAATCTTATTACTATACGGAAAACAAATTAATTAGTATGCATGCTCCTGGAGATGAGTTGTAAGGTTGGTATTGGAAAGATTAGGAAAACACACTCATTACTCCAAATGATATCTGATATACACGTCTGAATTCCACTTTAAGATCGGTTCCAATATATGGGCAACAAATATAGCTAATAAAAATCAAGCTCTTGTGCTCAGCATCTTAATGTTGGAGTTGGCCAGATTCACATATTTTGGACTTTTTTTTTTAAAAACAAAGGTCACTGTGATGTGTAACTGCTTGTCACTGTTGCGGCACTTTCTCAGGTCCCAGCACCCACCCCAAATGAAACCTAGCAGAGAGGGAGCTTCTCTTTCTTTCACAAGGCCAGTGCACTTGATGTGCTCCTCCCTGAACATGTTCTACCTCATTTTAGTGGTTATAATGAGCACATCTCATTTTTCCAGAGGACTGCATGCGTGTGGTCTCCTTGAGGGCAGAGGCTGTATTTCCAAAGGGAGATTCAAATCATGTTGAATAGAATGCCAATCTATGGGGAAAAATTCAGAAAATGAGGAAGCTCTTTAAGTGCCAATGTGAAGCAGTCACCAAGATACAGTGAATGTATACCTCTGGTTGACTTCTGAAAGTACACTGCTAACACTGATTACCAAATTATCAGAAAGGGGACCTAGGGACAGAAGTAGGAGGAGACAGGGGCCTCCCTGATGGTGCAAGGGGTTAAGTTACAGCACTGTGAAGTCATCTGTAGCCACTGCAGCATGAGTTTGATCCCTGGCCTGGGAGGTGACCCACATGGCACAGCAGACCTCTCTGTCTGGCTTGCTGCTCCTCTCAGCAGTGTGTTTCAGTCAACCTGCCTGTTCTGTTCTCCACTCTGTTTCTGGTGAATCCTCTCACACACCCCTCCAAGTATCCCTCCCACCCTGCACCTCTGACCTGTACTCCAACTCTTGTATGCATAAATAAATAAATCTTTTTTAAAAAAAGAAGTAGGAAAGACATTTCCTCAGGTTGCTTCTTTACCTTTTTAATTTGATCCATACTTAGTTATTTAAATATTAGTCAAAAATATATAAATTAAATTAAAAATAAAATCTAGTAAGAAGGAAAGATTTACTAAAATTTTTTAAAAAACTACTAAAACAAATAAATAAAAGCAAATGTCACTTGGTATAGTAAAGACTTTAAGAAGTCCTTTAAAAAACAAACCTATTTTAATTTTACTCTGAGTTACCAGACTTATTTCACCAGGGAACTCCAAAAACAAATTTAAAAAACGATGAAGTATCCAAAATATCAAATGATTTGACCCTGAGATCCTTTTTAAAAACACTCACTTATTACTATCTCACAGAACACAAGCGACCCACTAATATGCTCTAGGCAACTTTCAAGCCAGACAGGGTAAAAGAGAGTGAGCACTGGTTCCCTACCAATTCCATGAATGGACCTGCAAAGTACTTTCTCTTCTCCGCATCTCAGTACCCCTGTCTCTAAAATAAGCCAGCTGTGTGAGATTATCTCTGATCTTCCTTCTGCTTCAGAAGTTCACAGACTCAACAATGGTGCTGCCTGTGCTTTGAGTAGCCATTGGAGGCAAGGCTGTCTAAGATACTTGGTAAAAGAAACTAAAAATTGTGCCTGTATTTCACCTCTCTGAAAACACCAAAGATAAAATAAAAAAATAAAACCCAAGAATATTCCTGGAGGTTATAAGAAACCAAAAACATCATTTTTGATTCACTACAGCTAGGGATGTTGCCTGTCTTGGCACTAACTGTGCACCCTTGGATAAAACCCTGAGTCCAGTCTAAGTTTATGTAATGACTGCTTTGCTGCCTTCTTCAAATTCCTGGTAAAGGTATTTAGTGTATGACAGCAACAGAAATAAGAGGATAGAGAGACAAGACCAGATTTGTCAAACTATTTATTTAACAAGTAAAAATGTTGCTAAAAAGTCATTTTTCATTTGTCAGAAGCTTTCCCTTACTTGTGGCAAAAACATGGTAAAAAAGGCATCATTTTCATCCATTACTGGAGGCAAAATACATTGGAAAAAAGTCTTTTCCAAAGTGATTTCTCTAGGTATCAAGATCAACATCTAGATGTGGGGATTTTGGGAAATAACCCAAAAGAAGGAGAAATAGTAATATTTCTATGTTACTGTGATAGTGAAAAGTTGAGTCCTTCTAAATATATGATACTAGGGAATACTATCAATATATCCACTTACAAGGCTATTAAGCTGCTATTAAAATAATTACTAAAACATCTATTTTAACTGATAATTATGGAGTCCATGTGTTATTATAATGATAAACTGTTAGGTGAGAAAGCTGAATACAAAGCTGTAATTGCACTAATAAATGTTCTGCGTAAATTTTTCTAGCATATAAGTAAGGACAGAAGATGTTGAGAAGTTCATTTGTTAGTAGAATTTGGTAGGATTATGGATAATTTTCTTTCCTTTTAATTTCCTTTATTGTCATAACATTGTGAACTAAATAAAAAACTGGAAAGAAATATAATGAAAGCAACAGATAGGTACATTTTGTTGTATCCTTAGTAAATCCTTTCACTGAAGAAAAGGATTAAATGTGGCTTACCATAGCAAATCATAAAATAAGACCTACATATTGCTTTTCTTCTAGACCCCCTATCCTTCTGAGAATAAATTAAAATATAAGCACCAATTTAAATTTTTTTAAAGAATTTTAAATTGAGGATTACCTCACTATTTTATTTAAGACTTAAAAAGGAGGAAGTTATCCTTTCTTTCCTTTGCATTAAAAGTTTCCTTGGCAGAGTTCCCTGCTCTTCTCTGCTGTTGGCTCATAGGTCCCCATTCCTACATTATGCATTTCTCTACCCCCACCCAGATGTACAAACAGTGGCCGGGAAGTTCCAGTTAGATTGGCCCCCATCTGTCCTGCTTTGTGAAATACGCACATTAGTTTCTGCCCAGGCCACAGCCTTGCTCTGTTGTCAGGACGCCCTGAAGCTATTGTGTAAGAAGACATAAAAGTGCATTGCAACTGCCTTCAGTTGGAGGGCACCTGGGGGTAGAAGTGGGGTGAGGGTAGAGGAGGAAGAGGACTGGTTTTTAGGGAAAGGGTAGTGTTAGCAGTTAAGAAATTTTGGTTGTGAAGTCAAAACTGGCTTTCAATTCCACCTCTGCCATGTCCTAACTGTGAGATCCTGGGCAAGTTTTGGGTCTCCGAGTCTCAGAGTTGAAGCTTCACTCAGCTCATGACAATAAGGTCTCTGAAGCGCAGTGTCTGGAAAATAGTGAGCATCTAGAAAAGGCCCCTCGTCTCTTCAGTTCTGCCCCTCGCACTAACTGGCTTTACTGACTCTGGCAATCCTTCTTCTCTGGCCCTTACTGTCTCCATTTATCACATGGAGCAAGGAGACTCAGTGGCCTCCCAGTGCTGCCTTAGGGATGATAGTTCATAGTGGTACTAGTAGCCAAGTCCTTTCAAAGACAGATTTAAGTCAGCATCTGTAGCCCATGAGGTTCCAGAAATTTTCCACACAAGGGAATCTCAGCTCCACAGTCCTGCTCCTACTTTATTCCTAAATGTGTTTTCTCCAGGTTTCTCCCTTCCAACTGGGATCATTTGTCCAATGACAAAGGGAAGATATGGAAACTCCTCCCATGCTGGCTGAGCAGATAACTTCACAGGAACCTTCACTGTGCCATCTTGTTTGTCCCTTCTTAAGGACAATGACCTCACCCCCACCACCAAAGGCCAGAAGCAGGACCAGTGGACAGAAGCCATGTGGAAGCTGAGATAATCTCAGTGATCCTCAATGCTAAAGGCTAGTGAGCTCGCTATCTGTGGGGGTATTCAAGCTCAGACTATTTACTGAGATGCTATAGAGACACCAGCCTAAATACAACTGACAATTTAATGAGGCCTACTACCCCAAGTCTCTGTGGTGTGAATGAAATATTTACTGACCTATTATTATTTATAATTAATAATACATTAATTGATAAAATATTGGTTGTACCATCTTAGAGTAGAGGCTCTGACCTATTCTAGATTTTTTTTCTGAAGAGTAATCACAGTAGAAAATTCCTGGGGTTAGATGCTGTAGAATCAGACAGATCACATGATCGATATCTTTCTAAACCTTCTTTCCCACAGAGTGAAATTCTTTCCACAACGTATAGAATGTGTGGGGGCAAGCGTGTGCATGTGTACATACTTCATTAATGCACTATTGACTGCAAGTATGCCTTTTCATTTTCCCTGTAGGATCTGAGATTTTCTTTCCATTTCAGATCGCCAAGCTGTGTTTTTTATGAACAATTCTAGATCCAACCATGCCTTTTCAGAAGTATAGCAGAAATATCGTGACAGTTGTTAACCTGTGGCTCTTGGATGTGCTTGAGTTGAATTCTTGTTCTTTGCTTTCTTTCTTGCAGCGCTGGCAGAAGACACTTCGAAAGAACTGTTAGGGGGAAAGGTAGTCCTGAAGGGATTACACAAATAGGTTTATGGCCTCCAACCCCCACTCCAGACCAACAAAATAAAACACAAATCCTATTAAGATCATCATCAAAGGGCCTCCCTGGTGGCGCAGGGGGTTAAGCAACGCACTATGAAACAAACCGCAGACACTGTAGCATGAGTTCGATCCCTGCCGCCTCCAGCCAGGGAGGGTACCCACATGGTGCAGCAGACCTCTCCTGCCTCACCCGCTGCTCCCCTCAGCAGTGTGTTTCAGTTGATCTGCCTGTTCTGTTCCCCACTCTGTCTCTGGTGAAGCCTTTCACCGCCCTGGACTCTGGCCTGTACCCCAGCTCTTGTATGTATAAATAAATAAATCTTAAAAAAAGATCATCAACGAAGAGTGGATCACTGGGTGGAGTTAAGCTGCCAGGCTGGGGGAAAAAACTAGACACGTGGGCCTAGGGGGCTCTTTGTTCAGAGCCAGCTTTTAGTGCCTGTTGGGTTCCAACTCGGAGAAACTGGTAGGATATTTACAGATTTGTCTCCTTCTCTTCTCCTTGTGATGTTCATTACTTTATTTCCCCTTCTTTTGCAAATAAAACCCTTTATTAACCTTTGTGGTGTGTGCCTGCAGTGGGGGCATTATAAGAGCCTTTCGAGAGCGCAGGTGAGGACCCAGTCAGGCAAACCCATTTTATATTAGGGTTGCCCTGTAACGGAACCACACCATTTCCAACATGAGTACTGGAACTGCTACCTCTACAAATATTCACTCATAGCTCCTGTTAAATACCTGACCATCGACTTCTCTACCAAAGAAGAAGACATATGTATGGTCAAACAACAAAAAAAACTTCTTTAAACAGAATTGGGGAACCTGAACTCATCCTAACACTACTTCGTGAGATAACTTTCCAGTTATATTATTTGTTCTCCACAACAGCCTTGGGAGTAGGTTGAGTGGGTGGCAATTATTCTTATTACAGATTAGCATAGGGGTGCAGAGAGGCGAAGTCACAATCCTTCACCTGCAAGAAGCAAGAGCTTCACCTGCTCTTTTAAGACAAGGGACCAATTGCTATGATAGTGCTACAAAAGTATTAGCAGAAGTGTGGGACCCCATTATGCTCCTTGGCATGACTGAAGGCATGATACAGGCACAAAAGCAGGTGGCAGTGACTTCCACTTATTCAGAGGGACTCAGCAAGAAAACATGTCTTGCAATGCTCAGAAGAAAGTTCATATGCTCCATGGTTGCCAGTCGGGAGCAAAGGGCAGGTGGCTCAAATTTTAAGATTTCTCTGATGCAATTCTTATTATATCTCCTTGTCCACTCTCATAGTTCTCATACATATCTCATGTGGTTTTGATTTGCATTTCTCTGATGATAAGTGGTGATGAACATTTTTTTCAGGTGCCGGTTAGCCCTCTATGTCTTCTTTGGAAAAGTGTCTACTTAGCTTTTCTGCCCACTACTGGACAGTCATATGCAAAAGAATGAAGTTAGACTACTATCACATACTACACAAAAATTAACTCAAAATGGAATAAATGCAAGACCTGAAACTATGAGGTACATAAAAGAAAACAGGCAAACCATTCCAAGACCTTAGCTTCAAGGATATCTTTGGGAAGTTGACTCCAATAATAAGGGAAACAAAAACAAAAATAAAATGCGACTACATCAAACTGAAAATCTGAACAAAATTATCACTAAACACAAGGATACCCTGCTTCATGGGAAAAGACATTTGTACATCACATGTCTGACAAGGGGCTCATATCCAAGATCCACAAAGGACTCAACACAACTTAGGCCAAACTTTTGGCCTGTAGCACCCTTCTCCACATCTTTTCCTTCTAGACCTGAATAAAATACCAACTCATTTAAAAAATCTTCATAGGAAAGCACTCCTTCCATTTTCTTAATTACATTTAATTAACAGCTTGGCCAAGTTCTACCTTGTATTATGGACTCATTCCTCCTAACCTGTGAGCAACTGGAGGGCAGCAGAGTCTCATCTCCCTTCAGGACTAACCGCTAGACTCTCTTTTCTGAATGGAATTGAATTAAAACTGTGAGAAGAAAAGGTGGTTCTTTGGTCATAGTGGGGTACAATGGAAATGGTTTGCAAATAGGGACCTGGGTACTGCCACCCTGACAAGCTCTAGCTCCTTAATTTTTGGACTGGTATACTGTTAGTGAGGGGGAAGGAGTGAGTGAATCACAGCATTTAGTACTTGTCCTGGAAAAGTTTTAAATAAAGCCATTGTTTCTCAGTGGATGGTCCATCTCCCTTCTGCACATGACTCACCTGGAGAAGTTATTAAATATTTGAGTTCTCGGTGGCATGGCGCCACTAAGCAAGCTCTCCAGAAAAGCATACCTGAAGGACCTGGGTATAATTCTTCTCACACTGAAATTTTAGATGCTACTTATAATGGAACAGAATGACCAATTGCGGGGAGAATTGGGGTCTCAGAGGTGGAGGTGTGCCCACAGGAGCTCAAAGATGAGGAAGGGTGGTGCGGACCAGACACAAATACCTTTCCCCCAACACACAGGGAAACAGGAGGAGAGCGCAGGGCTGTGGGCCCAGAGCAGTAAAATGGTGGCCTCCAGCAATAGCTCTGGGAGGGTCTCCACAGCTTGGGAGGATTTACTAATGTACCTGAGGGGCATCCCAGGTGGAAGGGTTTTTTATTGTTGTTGTTTCATGCTGAGAATTTTCATGAATATTGAAAACTCCCTGGGGCAGAAGGTAAACAACTGATAGAAATTAACTGTTGCATTTTCCTTCTCTGATTGTAAGACCTTCTCTTTGACACTGGGGGTTCAGGCACTCCATCTGGTAATAGGAGAATGCCTGCAGCCATGGTTCTAGAAATTCTGAGGAGTGGCAGGGGTTTTGCACCCTAGCCCTACTCCTTCCTCTGCCCCCTTATGCAAAGCACTGCCAGTTTCTTCCTTCAGAAATATTTGCCAAGCCCCCCACTCCCCAAGCCCTAGATTAGCCCTTTCCGTAGCATTTTTCTTGGCATCAGTAGCCTCATCTGCAAATTGGGAATATTAACCATGTTTCCCATTTCCTTATTTATCTAGAAAAGTCCTACACTTCTTTCAACACTCTCCTAGGTTGCTCTTCAGGACAGGTATCCCCATTTCTCTCTTTCTGGACTCTGGCTTAAGTACCTTCTCACAGTTTGCTTTGCTTGCACCCCTCCTCACATTCTTATGGTTTAAGTAGAGTTATGTCTCCCCTTCAGTCAGAACCTGGATTTGGGTGACATTATACCCTGGCACTTGACACAGGGCTATACAGCCCTTTCTAGGAAGCTAGCGAGGGTCAATGACTGCTAGGTAGAGACTAATCAAGAATGTCTCTGCAAATGTGCTTGTGCTCTCTGGAGAAGATGGGCTTGGCTCATAAGGCTAATGGGGCAGGGAACCCCAGGACCTTTGGGCATGAAATTCCCCCACTGTGTCTGGAGGAAGAGTGGAAGGCTATCCACTTGGAATATGAGGTCTTGCACCCCGGGAGGTACCCTGCTCCCCTTCCCCCTGGCCTGTTGGGAAACAACTTCCTCCTGGGTGGCCAGAGCCATTTTAGGGGTAGACCCTTCTGGGTCTTCCTAACTGCCCTGGCTGGTGCAACTCAAGCACCAGCCTACACGAGGGCCTCGAGGAAATAGAGGAACCAAGCCAAATGGGTTTTGGTGAAAGGAGTTGGGACAAAACCCAGCTCTGAGCTTAATTAAAAAGAGTGCTTAATCCCTCCTGCAACAAATGCAGATGGCCCACAAAGGAGAACCAGGATGCCAGCAGCCAAGAGGACCCGAAGCCTTATAAACCAGCACTTCGGGCTGTGCAGGGCAGCTCCGCTATGATCTGATACAATGACTATTGTTGAGGAAGGCTGTTTTTCCATGTTTTTGTATCCTTTTCTTCCCATTTTCTTTTGCTACCTAATTTCATGCATCAGAGGTCAAAAGACAAAAGGTCAGGCCTGATTTAGAGGCAGCAAACTCCCCACCACCAGGAACGTGGGTCCAAAAGAGTGCTTTGAGGCACCGCCTGCAGACACTGGCAGGTTTTCATCCCCGCCTAATTCTCTTTTGTCACTTCATGGGATACAAAAGTCTATGGGCAAATTGTACGAGAAATGAGACACCAACTGCTGTACCAAAGTGAGAAAAAAAGCAACACTTTCAATTCACCAAACTGTTTCCATTTTAAACCTTGTTTGTAAGAATTTGTTTCTAATAAGCTTATCTGTGAACCCAACCTGCCTATGCACAGAACCCTACACATTCATATTGTGTGTGCATGTATGTGTGTACATAACATCTGATACTCAACTGTTTTCCTGGGAGAATTTTTAAAGGTCTCTCAAGAAAACTGTCAACATGTCCTAAAAATAGCTTTCACTGAAAGTTTAGCATGATTAATTTAGTATGAGTCTTTTAGTATGGATTTATGAATATTCTGCTTCAAGAACTCAAGTCTTTTCAGTGCCCCATTTTGGACTCCTAGGTAATAGTGGGTTGCTAGGGTTTCCTTATATGTTAGCAGGCACTGATGTGCTTACATGGAGAACACAGAGTCATAATTTGCCATAAGGAATAATGTCATAAAAGATTTCCTTGTCCTATGCTTAGAAATGCCTCATACCAACTTGGCATTCATCTGACTGAAAATAAATTAGAGGGCAGCTTTCATTTTTCTTCTGTAGACAATTTTTTAGTTGACTTGGCATTCGGTGTCTGAAGGTCCGGTCCCCACCTCCATTATGAAGTAAAGGAGAGGTTAAGTACTTTGGGGAGTGTCTCTGGTGATTGCTAGACACTGGGACAGATTACAGGGCTCACCTCCAAGACCCCCTGGATCGAAGCCCAGCTCCTCTTTTCCATTTTGCTCTGGACTGAATCCTGGAGGAAGCTACCCATAAACAACTGGTCAAGTTGCTAAATACAGGTAACCAGCAAATAGGGAAGATTTTATTTCAGGCATGTTCTCAAATGGAGGCTTTATATCCTGCAGCTCTCTCCCCTTCTCCCCAAAAAATTTCCCCTCAAAAGAAAACAAAAAAAATCAGTCTACAACCTGCCATGAGACTGAGGTATTCACTTGGTGATTTGCAGGGTCACATTACAGGAGCCAGGGAAAGTGCCCCAAACCTGCTGTGATCCTCTGCCATAGCTCTGAAGTTATTACAGAAAAATGGAGAGTGAAGTAAGCGAGAACATTAAAGGGCCTACTTATAGGCACGCTGCACTCCTGTTTAACATTCTGATCTGCGTCCAAAAACTAAAAGAATTGTTTAACCTGTGCACTCACTCAAAATCGCTTGTGAAGTAGGTTCATTTTATGTTCTACCCACTTCATGGAATCAAATTATATCGCATTAAAATGTTATTAGTTTAAATTATATTAAATAAATGCAAGTCTGGTTCACAGCATAAATATTTAAAGCTCACATTATACGGAGAAATATCAGAAGAAAAAAGGGAGAGGAGAACTAACATTTCATCATAGGAATATTGATAGAAAAAAGATCCTATATAAACTTTCTGTAGCAACTAGGATTTTATTACTTACAAATTGTAATATTGTTAAATTTAAAAGGAAGAGAAATAAGCTGGTATACGCTTGTTTTCAATGTGAAACAACCAGAGTGCCAATAAATTTTTTCAGTGCTGTGTTTTGGATTCCTAGGTAATAGTGGATTGCTGCGGTGCCTTTGCAAATTGTACATACGACTGACTGCTTGTTTTCCATATTCATATATTTGGAATGTAACTCCAGAAGAGTGAAATTTTATCTAAAAATTCTCCAAGAGTTGCCTTCAAATAGCATCTCCGTGCATATGTATATGGCATACACTTGACGTCTGCCATGTGTACCTGTCGTGGAACTGAATTGAATTACTGGATTTGAGTTGAAATGAACCCATCCAAACGACTCGGGTCTGCGTTCTTTCAGGCTTCTCTCAATAACACTTTTAATTAAAATAAGAAAAGCTGTAAAGTAAAACAACAACAGCAATAGCCCACCACGATCACTAGGTCCCCCCCCACACACACACACACAGTCCCATCGTATTTTCCAGCGCTCCACGAGTATTTCTGGGTGGCGAGCCGATAGCACATGGTGCCTCAGTGAACCAGCATCAAAAGCGCGAAGCCTTTTAGGCGCATAGGACCCCACTGGCAGCAGAAATGGGTGATTTGACCCAAACCAAGCCTCAGCCGCTTTCTGCCACGGGTGCGGCTTGAAAACATGCGGCTGCGAGAAGATTTCGTTGCGCGCTTTTGCGCTCTGCGCCGGGGGAGCTACCAGTGGAGAGGCGCCCCCATCCACCGGGTGCCGCCCCTAGGGCAGCCCCAAGCTAATTCCGCGAGGGACCTACTCGCCGAGACTCGGCGTCCACTCAATCCTGACTCCATCCAGGCCCAGCAAACCGAGCAGGGCGGGGCTAGGTATTAGGGGCGCCGCCTGCCAAAGGTGCGGTGACACGTGCGCCTACGCGGACCCCAAATCCTGCGAGTGCAGCTGTGGCCTCCGCGGCTCCCAGAACTGGGCCCCAGCTTTAGGGCGTGGCCTCCTCCTTGCCTCTTGCCAGGACGTTGGCTCCTACCCCTCCACTACGCGGGCTTCAGCCCACAGCCGCAGGGCCAGAGTCGTTCCTGCAGCTTTTCTCAGATTTCGCACAGAGGCAGGCCCCGCGGCAACGACCGCAGCCCAACCTTTGCTGGATTGCCGGCTGGGGGTACTGGGAGGCGCCGGGTAGAAACCGAGCCCCAGTCCCGGCTTCAAAGCCCTGGAGCTCTTGGGTGTTTCCTGGACGAGAAGAGGCCGACGCTAGGCTCTGCTGCCGACGTCGACCTCCTTCTCCCTAAACTGCTATGTGTTGGCTGGAGGCAAGCTTGCGGCATGCCAGGGCCGGCTTCTTCCGCAACTCTTCTTTTCCTGTCACTCTCTGTTCTCGATTTCTGCTTCCTTCCTTTCACCAAAAGTCTGAGAGCGAAGGGGCCCAGCAAGCTCCGCACCAGTCCCTTTCCTGGGCCTCCAATCTGCTTTCCCCATAGTCTCGTAGCTCCCTCTCCATTTTCCTCTATAGATTCTCCCCGCATTTCTTTGCCGATTTAGCAAGCGAGTCTCTCTGTCGTTCTAAATTTCCCTCTTTTCCTCCCCGATGTAGCATAAAAGAAATCCAGGTGGACTGAGGTTGGAGAAGTTCCGGCAACGTGAACAGAAAGAATGCCTTATTCTTCCCTTGGAACATTTCCGGTCACTACAGTTTGGCTTCCCCTCGAGATGGTGCCAGCTCTGGTTCCGCCAAGCAGGCCGCTGCTACCAACGCGCCTGCTCGCGCTCTAGCTGCATATGCCTATGTCAGAGTGTAGACTTATGTAGCTCTGGTTGCAGCTCTCCAAACCGAAAGCTGAGCGGAGTTGAGTTTCTGGGATTCTAGGGCTGCGGACAAGTCAGACGAGGGATTTTCCGGGGTCCCTAAGTCGACCTACGCCTAGACTCCATGCATCCCTGCCCCCATGCATCCCTCTGCCCCCTTGCCCAGCATCTCCTAAGCCCGTAACTCCAATTCCGCGTGCTCCGAAAAGGTTTGCCACCTGCTCAGCAGCGGGAAGCGGCCCCTCGGTCCAACGTTTCGGAAGTTGGAGAGGTCGGAAGCACGCTGCTCAAGCGCAGGGGGGGATCGATGCAAACCCGACAGGCTGGGCAAGAGAACCGCGCTGAGGCCTGGGTGCCCACGAGGGGGGCTCTGTGAATTCTGACCCAGACCCTACTGACTCTCGGGGTTATGACTGGGGCGGGCGCCCCCTCGGGAACGCGCGTTTGTTTCCCCTTGGTTTGGAGCGTGCAAACTACGACCCCGCGTCGCCAGGGTCAGGTATTTCCGAACCTGACAAACCCACCAGTCGTGATACGGCCTAATCCTCTGCCCTTCCTGGCCACCGATGGGAACCGAGTAGTGCCCGGTTGTCCCCTCCCTAATCCAAATCCAAAAGCCCCACACCGCACACAAAAGCTTGGCACAGACACAAAAACTAAAACCAACACAGGAGAAGAGAAATCCAAACTCCATACAAACGCACGGCTCATAAAAGCCAAATCAAAATCTAGAAGAAAAACGCACATACACACAAAATTCTCCTAAGGCAAAACACAAACGACACCCACTCGTATGATATCAGAACACCGCGCAGAGAACAGACTCCCAAACTGCACACCAAAAGGCCAGCCTACAAAAATCACACAAAATCAAACACACAAAATAAAACCCATCCAAAAGACCAAGAATCAGAGCAAAATCCGCTCAACTGAAATCTACGGAAAAGCAACGCGCAAAACACCCGAAACAAAAGACTATTTCATAGATAGTGAAAACTCACAGAAAACAAAAACAAAACAAACCCTCTAAACCGGGAGGGGGGAAAAAAGCCCCAAGCAAACAACCAAGCAATTCCCGCCCCCAGCCTGGGGTGAAATGTCAATTTCGAGAGGGCTTTTGATCTCAAGGCGCCGACAGCCCGCTCCTCCGCCGCGCAGCCTACCCGCCCGGGCGAGGCGGGAGGGCGGGAAGCCAGGGCCGAGGCCCGGCAACGCAGGGTAAGAGTCGGGCGCGCCGAGATGGCCAAAAATCAAATCGTCGGGGCAGAGACCCGGACCTGAAGGCTGCAGGAAGGAGGCGGTGCGGGGGCACTGAGCAGACTACTTGGTGGGGGGGCCGCCGGAGCATCCACAGCCACGTTTCCGATTGTGGCGAAATCGGCTCAGCGGATAAGCGGTGTCCGGTTCCCGCTGCGCCCCCAGCCCACCCCCGCCTTTCCTAGAGTTCTGGGCTCTTCCCCCTAAGTTCCGTCCCAGCCTCGTGACCACCCCCTCCAAAAAACAAACAACACTTTTGCTGAGGACGATTCACTTTCTGAAACTGCCATTGTCCCGCGGGCCAAGAGTCCTCCTGTGGAGCGCTCCCCCGCCCTGGAGAACCTTGTCCCTACGACCACCCCGCTGCGGGGCCTCAAGGGTTTCCCGCAGCCTGGCCAAGCAGCTGGACTCAGGAATAGGGAGGAGGGTGGGGGGAAGGGAAGGCAAGTCTTGAGTCTGGGCTGAAGAGAGGGCTGGACGTGGCACACCTCTGCCCGGTCTCTCGGGCTGATTTCTCCTTCGGAATCAAGTCCTGGGGCTCCGAGACCGCGCAACGTCTCAGGGTTTGAGGGCACAGAGTCCATTTATGGGCCGGGGTAAGGTGTCCGGGACTCCTGCCAATCTCTGGGACATCCTAAAATGGTTCTTTTCTGTCAGGGTGCTCGAAAGGGGTGGCCCGGACTTTATCTCCAGCTTTTCACAGCTTAATCTCTTTACTGCGGGCCTGAGTGAATCTGGTTTGGGGAGGGGCACTGCTACCAAAAGGCCGAGTGGGACATGGGGACCTTAGGGTTCTGGCACTACCCCAAAGTCAGTGACCTAGCAATAGTATTAGAACTGCAAACTGGTGTGCAAGGGTAGGGTGGCCGGAGGTCTGAGGCGGGCGCCGCCCTAGAGGTGAATCTTAGGCAACTGGAACGCCCCTCCCCCCCGTGCCTGACAATACTGCTAGCCTTTGCACTCCCCTCAAAAGCACAGGCTTGGCAAATTGGTTTATTTCTTTAAAAACAAAAACCCGGCCTGCATCCACCTGCTCAGCGGTGTTTGCAGCTAGAGGGGTCACCCGTCCGGCGCGCCCTGCACAGAGGGCCTGAACACCAACTCAGAGGGATGTGTAGAGGGTGCAGCGGTGAGGCCAGGACTTCTGGCTCGCCTTCGGTCGGCCCCTTCCAGTAGGCGCGCGGGCTAGCGCCGAGCTCGGTCTGAACCTTCCTTCCCTCCCCCCAACCCCCTATAAAAGTCCAGGGCTGCGCGGCGTCTGCACTGCTGCTCTCCCGGCCTCACGCGCCGCTCCAGCCCGGCCCGGCCCGGCCCGGCCCGGCCCGCCCCGTCTGGCCAACTGAGCAGCCTGCTGCACAGCGCAGACACCCTTTCCCAGCGCCGGGCCGACAGCGCGGGGCGGCACGCTGGGGGCGCGGCGCGTCTGGGGACATCTTGTGATGTTGGCGAGAACAGGACATGATCTCACATGGCGAGAAGCTCTTTAGTTCCTTAATCATTTCACGGTGCCTTCGGTCGCTTTTTTTCCACCTAAAACGTTTAGTTTCAGCTCAGTGATCAGCTACCCCAGCTCGGCGGGGGAGCGGAAGGCTTGAATTATTCCGACCTGTGAGCGGCCTCTGGCACGAAAAAAAAAAAAAAAAAAGGAAGCACAAAAAAGTGGAAACTTTTTTTCCCTGTCCATTCCATCAAGTTCTGAAAAATCAAAATGGATTTAGAGAAAAATTACCCGACTCCTCGAACCGGCAGGACAGGTAGGACAGCCAGGCGTGCTAACCCAGGGACCCAGCCAAGGGCTGGTCCTCAGACACGTTGGCTCTGGGTGGGGGTGCGCTGCGTTTTCGCAGGGATTGACTGCGCGTCTGTCTGCGGTGCATTATTGTGTCTTTTCATCAAAGAGTTTACTCAGGTCACATCAGTCCAAGTGTCTGAGAGTTTGAGGTTTTTCTCTATATTTCTCTAAGTTTATGTAAGTGTGGTGGTGGTGGTGCTGGGGGAATGATGTCTAAAAGTTTGTTTGGGTCTCTGTGTTTACATAGGGCCTCAGCGTGTGCCTGACTGACAATGAGTTTGTGCCTTGTATATGTATTTTCAAAATGTCTTAGTGCATGTCCAAGAGCTTATGTGTTTGTGTCTTTATATTCGTGTGTCTTTATATTCGTGTGTGTGTTCTTGGCTACTGTACTTTTGCGTATCCAGAATGTGCGGTATTCTGTTCACTTGTCATATCCTAAGTGATTTTAGAAAGAGATAGTTACACTGACCCCTTCATTTTGGGATGTCAAAAGCTGTTACTGTGTATACAAAAGTGCTTGTCTCTTGGCATAGAGATGGTCTGAGGCCTGTGGTGCTGAGGTCTCTTGTACTAAACCTGCTAACAGTCAAGCTCAGATCCCATTCTGCAGGGAGTACCAGGAGTGGAGCAGGAGTTCAGGGTATGCAGCCCCCTCGGTGTGGGTGTTTGGTGTGCCTGCTTCACTGTGGGCACTGCTGTGTTTACCATTTGACTAAAGGTTGTGTGCTTTAGCTTGCACAACCTTGACAGGTGAGAGCGGGCGGCCTGTAGGCTAGCCTAACATTTTCTAGGGAACCCAGCCTGTCTTTGCTTTCAGCTAGACAAGCTTCTGATTCTGGTGTGTGTGTGTATGTGTGTGTGTGTGTGTGTCTGTGTAGTTTGCTCAGGTTTCACCTTGTGGGAGCTGCTTCAATGGAGGAGAGTACAAGTGGGTGGACATGCGTTTCCCTAGCGTGGGCATATAACTCTGGAACCCATATGCACACAGGTCTTCCTGGCACAGGGCCTGGTGTCCCTCCCACAGGCTCAGGCAGTGGGTAGCATGGTGTGTTTCTGTCTGAGAGGAGGTGGCAGGCAACAGGAGGTCTGTCTACCCTGAGGTAAAAGCTGGTAGGAGAGTTTCATATTTACCAGGCCACCTGTGCTAACTATCACCCAAGCAGTCTCTTGAGACCCATGCAAAAGCTCCCCTTCCCCCATCCCCATCAAAAATATAGAGAGAGGGGTTAACTTGTATCCCAAAACCTGTACAACTCCTGGCAGAGATGTGTTTCCAAAATAGTGACTGAAGAAGTGAAGTCGACTATCCAAGAGGCAGGGAGAACTGAAGAGGAGGAGTCCCAGGGAAAGGGAGTCTGGAAACCCTCTCTGCTGCTTCCCACTTTTCCTTAATAGGTGACACTTCCAGAATTGTCTGTGCTTGGAGACTGGGGGTTGTATATACATCTGAATTGGGTCAGAAGTCTGTGAGGGTTCAGGGGAGGGTATTGGCCTGGCTGCCACTGACGACAAGTTGTCTACAAAGAATGTAATTCATGGCGGTCGATGGGCTCTCTGATTAGTTCAATCGCCTGAATAATCATTTAATCAATAAAGCATTTCATTTCTCCTCCAGACAGGCCTGGTTGGGGTTGGGGGGCAGAAAGGGGGGTAGGCTGGTCAGAGTTTTAAAGTCTGGAGAGCCACGCCCCTTCCTCACCCTGGAGTTGAAGTAAGGGTTGCCTGCCTGGAAAAGAGGACATCTCCGATAATACTGCATTTCTGCCTGTCTGCATTGACCTGGGGCCTGACTAGGGAAAAGGAGAAGACTGAGAAGCTGCTCAAGCTGCCGAGATGCTGAGAGTCCAGTTCAGGAGACGGCTCTCCTGTCCCAACTTTGAGGTCTTTTATGGGTTACCTATGACCTCTTTTCCTTCCCTCAGAATTATATTCCATTCTGTCTCCACTTCAGTTTCCCCAACCATTTACAATGAGAAAAGAATACAAACCCTTCTAACTCTAAGGCCAAGATGGGGAACTATCAGCTCTGAGCAGTGAGCTACTTAAGAGTCCTCTTGTCTAGTGTCTGCGTTGTGGTAGCAAAAAGGAAAACCTGAGGTCCAGGGAGGAGCAGAAACTTGTCTGAGCGCATAAGTCATGACTTATGGAGGGAGTAGGACCAGAAGGTGATTTCTCTCCCTTAGATGTCTTGTTTCTGCTGGGAGAGGAGATAGAGCCCCTAGGAGAAAAATTCCCATTGGTAAATTAGTTGCCTGGGAGTTAGGGAGTTACAAGGCCAGGGAGACCTGCATAGGCTGAATGCTTTCTGAAGGGACATTGGCGTCCAGTCCCTCAGCTCCGAATGACTCTGTGTAGAATGGTAGCAATACTTGCTGGCTGCAGATCTTCATCTTTCAGAACCTTGGGAGGTCTCCTTCTAGGTGTTGTTTTCCCCTTTAACACATGGGAAGCTGAGTCCGAAGAGGAGGAGCTGCCTGCCTGAGCTTTGGGATAGAGGAAGGTAGTCCCAGAACCCCGGGTTTGTGGGGTGCGCTGGTAATGAGAATAACCCTGGAAAGAGACAGTTACATAGTCCTTGAAAAATTTTGTCAAACTCTTCTCAAATCTACCTACTTCAAAGGCTCCTACAGACAGAGCTGGGCCAGGCGGAGCAGAGGCTCAGGAATCTGCTCTCCCAGAATTGGCTGTGTACCCTTTGGTTATTTTCTCTGTCTGGTTGATGCTTTTTAAATGAGGGTTAGAGAAAACCAACCAGGTTGGGACAGGAGCATCAGTGTCATCGCTGACACCCCCTCCCTCGTCCACCCCAACAGAGCAACAGATCTGAACCCTGATCTTGTTTTGCCCCAAGCAAGAGCAGAGAAATGGGAAACAGTTGGGGTGCCTTTGTAGATCTTAGGCCCACCTTCAGCTCCCTGATGCTGGTGAGCACTGGGACAACTGGCAGGGAGAGAGGGGGGAGGTGGGGAGGGAGAGTGTTCTGCTTGAAAACTTCAGTTTGTGGCTGAAGATGGAGGAGGGAGTTCTCTGGTGTCTTGGTTTCTCAGACATTATTTTCAATGGACTTTCTTTTTTAATGAGGAAACTTTCAAAGTCAATTCAATTTACATAAATGGAGTTTCTTCCCGAATGGTGTCCTTTCTCCAGTGCCTAGCACTGAGCTTGGGGCCCAAAGTTCTGCTGCTTGGGGAAGGCAACTATGCCACTATTGTGCAGCAAGGCCTGGAGGGCTTTCAGTGCTGGGTGTGGAAAACATTTCTGCTAGTGTCTGTCTCCTGGACTCATAGCTCCTGAGCTGGTGGAGGCAAAACTGAGGCACAGAAACACAGCTTCATTATTGAATCGCTGCATAATCTTGGGCAGTGCTAATTTCTCAGGGTCCCCTTTTGATGGCTTGTCAGGCTGGGCTAAGTGGCCAGAATATCACGCCTGATGTCTTCTTGGAAGTTCCCAGAATCTGACTTGTTTTGACTGAAAGGAGGGTAACTCCCTCAGCCCTTTGGTTTTGTGGGGTGCTGAAGGGAACTTCACTGGCCAAAGGGGTTGGGCAGTCCAACATCAGCCTGAAAAGATCACGGTCCTGTGAAATGGTAACATGAACTATTCTTGTTTGAGTAATCTCTCAGCAGTGATCTGAGGATTATGTCCAAGCCACACAAGAAAATATGTTTGTGCAGCATCTACTAACTTGCCCCCCTCCTTCCGGGGAAAAACAAAACAAGACAAAACAGCCTGCCATCCTGAGGATGGCTCTGGGGAGCGCCTTCTGAGAAAGAAGTTCCCGTGGCCCACAACCTTTTCTCAGTCCTGCTTGTGATTTGACCTTGGAAGCATCTCATCTCACCTTGATCTTTAGTCTTGCATATGTAAAATGGGGAAAGCATATTCTCAAAGCCCTTGTAGTTCAAAGACTTTTAAATCTGAGTTTCTAAGGCTGAGCTCAGAGAGAGGGCTGAGGGGAGCGATGTCACTGGCTTTGTCCCTGTCTCTCTGCCAGGATCAGATGGCACATTTACCGTTTGGATTCTGGTCATTTACAATTCACAATGTAAGAGGTGGAGTGAACTCAAGAACCCTAACTCATCCCAGTTCCTCTCCACTGTTTTGATATTCCTGTTCCACGGGGTAGTGGTGGGAGGAGGAGCAAGGATCCAGACGGACAGGGTTCCAGACAAAGGAGAGATAACATGGCCACCCCACCCCAGTGCACACTGCAGCCTCCAGAGGCTTGTCTGTGGTCGTTTTCTGCAGCTGTGCCCTGAACAGGGGTGGGGCGGGGCGTCAACACCGGAAACTTATTTACTGGTCAGGGACAGCTGAGTCTAGGTCAGAAACAGAAGGTGGACCCATGGGCCTACCCAGGGTAGAAGTGTGAGAAGTGGGGCAGAGGTGCTCTATACTTATAAACCCAGGACTGGAGCAGACACCTCTGAGCCCTTGTTTTTGGATTATCTTTATTATTAGAGGATTGAATTTGAAATGGTGGGTCTTGGGACCATTCCCATGAGCTACTGGGGCAGGAGAGTCTTCAGGTCTCTGCCCAGAATGAACCCTGGTACACATAGGTGCTCACAGAACTCTTGCCTCCTGGGTGTAGAAGAGCTGTCCACTTGCTCCCTTCTCAGGTTCAGTTCCTTTGATTGTGATCCCAGGGCCTCATACTCTTAAGAAACTGAGAATATCTGGTCAAAGACCTGCTTTCTGAACAGGGAGAGTCCTGCTAGAAATCTATCCATATGCCTTTAAAATGTCAAGAATTTTCTTGGGACAGTGAAATTTGGGTTTTCAGATAACTGAAAGCAGCATGGTAGCATCCCTGGCAGGGCTTTGCTTATATTTGCAAATAGAGCCCATCTGCCAATTTGCCAGTTTCAGGGACACTATTTAGCACTGGACGCTACTTGGCTCATTCAGCTCCCTAGATGCCTTGTGCTGGGTGCAGAATTGCTATCGCAAATGTAAGCATTAGCTGTGTGCAACACCAGACCCCAAAACATCTGGCAGCCTTTGGCCTGAGGTTGAAAATATAAGTCCTGGACACAGTGTTTGGGCAAATTGGTCTAAAGCCTTAGATGTTCTCCTCCCCCAGAAACACCCTGGTTAGCAACTTCAAAGGAGTTCGATATGTATTTCCCTTCGACATTTCTGTTTGGTTAGCTAAAAATTGGGGTCCCTGAGAAGGGTAGATGAGGAGGTGGCAGCGGCTTAGTAGGTGCTTGTTAAATCTAGGAAATATCTCCCTGGGAAGGAGCCTTCATTAAGGACTGGGTAAGTCAACACTGCCCATTTTATAGATTAGGAAACTGAGGTCAAAACGGACAGATGTGCGCAAACTAACAGTCCATAGTAAGTCTGATACGCTTAGATTGAAAGCTGAATCTGTACAGCGTTCCTTGTCTTTCTCTAAAATTTGTTGCTCTGTGTGTTTCTGGAGACTATTCTCCCCGCCCTTGCCCTCCTTCTCTTCTGTCCTTCCTCCCCTCCCCACCCAACTCCCGGCCTCTGCGGTCCTCAGTCCCTCAGGCCGCGGGTGTGGAGGTCAGGTTTTCTCCGGACCTGCTGCGGTACTCTCCCCGCACTGCGTGGATTCCCTTTCCCATCCCCCATAGGCGCTCCACTAGGCCTTCGCCCCGCGCGTTTGTCAATGAACGTGGCGCCGCCGTCTGGGCCCCGCCCCGCATTCTCTCCCATTGCCCAGGTACCGGCTAATCAGGCGGAGCCCCCCGGTTGCTTAGCCAATAGGGCGGTGTCTCGGGCCAGGGCCCGCTACAACCTTTCTGATTGGCTTGATGAAGCGTGATTGGCAGTTGAGCCCCCGCCCCACCCCCGCCCCCGCCCGGAGGGAGGCTGAGCCCCGGGCGGCGCTGTCCACACGCAGCGGGTCCTGAAAGCGGCTCCGGGGCGGCGCGGTGGCGCACTGTGAGCGCCGAGCAGGCGAAGGGCTAGCGCCCGCGGCGGAAGCAGCGACAGCGCGGGCAGTCAAAGCCGGCAGCGGCTTTATCTCAGCACCAGCAGTCCCGGCGGCCTTGGTGGAGGGGACCTTCGCGCTTTCTGTCCCTTGCTCCACGCCTGGGGCAGGCGCGGAGGCCGTCCCGGAAGAGGCAACTGAAAGATTTGAACTAGATCCCCAAGAGAGAGCGGGAGGGGGGGAGGGGGAGGGGGGTTCGAAGAGTTGGTGGGCTTAAGGCAGATAGTTAGGCAAGAAGGAGACCGTCGCTGTTGTCCCCGTTTCTTGTCCAGCAATGGGGGAGCAACCCGGGCTGCTGGAACTTTGAAGTCTGCGGGTCCCGGGGTGTGAAATCTCCCGGGACTCTGGAGTCGGCCTTAACATCAGTAGCGGAAGCGTCTCCGAACCCGCCGGGGCGCCGACGCACACAGAGAGGAAGTTCTTTGCAACTTAGTCCGAGACGTCGGATAGTCGGTGGATAGAGGCTGAGGGGAAAGTCCGAACCTCACAGACTCAGAAAAGCTGAGAGAGAAAGGAAGGATCTGGTGGCGACCAAGGGGTCGAGGGGCGACTCCGGAAGAAGCGAGGCTGTGGAACCGGCCTGCCAACCCCGGGCCTCTGGCCCCCTGAGTGAAGGAAGCCAAAGGCCGTGTGTCCTGCCAGCTTTTTCAAACCCTCTCCTATCCGGAGGCTGGGAGCTTCTAGCCGTCCCGGAGACTGACCCTTTCGCTATGCCCCCGAAGCTGCGGGCGCCTTGGCCGCAGCTGCTCCTACTCAGGGCCAGGTCCGGAGCCGCTGCCTGAGCCAGCCCCGGAGCGAAGACACCAGGAGTTGGACGTCCGCTCCCAGCCAGACTGTACAAGCTCCATTTCCCGCCTCTAGAGGCAGCTCTCGGCGATCTCTGGGAGGGCGACTCTGAGAGGCCCCGAAGCTTCGGCAGTGTTTTCTGAGCCCTGCTCGCTCGGTGCCCGGCCTGGCGGCGCGGTTCCCTAGCGGTGCTGGGCAGCCCCTTGGCGCCGGGAGGCGGCGGCGGCAGCAGCGTGGGCCGGCCTGCAGTCTGGAGCGCCCCGATGGAAATACACTGTAAGCACGACCCGTTTGCATCCATGCATAGTAAGTAGGCGGCGAGCTCGCTTCTCTCACTCTCCAGCCGGGACGGGGTTGGGGGTGCCGGATCTCGGGGCAGGTATTGAGGCAGGGAGGACCCGGGACCACCGTAGCCGCGCAGCCAACTTTACAAAGTGCAGGGCTCCCAGACTGGGGATGTGGAACAACGGGCTGGGCCGGCAGTGTCTGAGCACCTGGCACCGGAATCCCGCCTCCAGCAACGCATAGTATAGCCAGCGAGCTGCAACCTTTGGGGAATGTAGCAGCGAAATCTCAACGTGCCGGGTGAATCCTGGCTTGGGCACGGAGTAGCTGCAGGCCAGTCCACTTGGAGCATACGAAGTTGTAGGGAGAGGTCATTTCGAGTCTCAGAAAGGGTCCCACACCCCAACCCAGATAGCGCCTTTTTCAGCTATGGGGCTGATGAAGATTCGGGCTTGGGGGTAAGTAGGGCCTCCACCAGTGTCTGTGTGCTTATTTTGTATGGAGGAAGAGGTTGAGGGCTAAGGGAGGACACAAGGTCCAAAGCTCCAAAAGTGTCCTGGAGTTGAGGAGGGGAATTTGAAAAATCAACGAAGTAGCAATACCTTGGCTTGGCTTCTGCCTAGAAGCCAGCCAGTTTATTCAGAGACCCTTAAAGACCCTATTAAGTCCTTCTCTGCAGGAGCCAGCCTCATGGTGGCTTCTCTCCTAAAAAAAAAAAAAAAGGAAAGAAAAAAGAAAGAAAGAAAAAAAAAGAAGTCAGTCACCATACCAGCTCCCTCTCCTTTTGAAAGACACAGAGTGTGTAGGAGACGGGAAGGGTCATTTTGGGTGCTCTGAAGGCTGACCCAGCTGTGTGATCTGTCTGAATCTGTTACTTTACCTATCGACACATCCTCCAGTGAGATGAGTGCGCCTCTCCCGCTGTTGGGTTAGATTCTGAGATTTTGAGGAAATTCCAAGTGAAACAAGTCTTGTTTCCCTTCGGCGGGCTGCAGAGCTGGGGTGGAGCAGGGAGGCGTGCAGACGGTTGTCCAGCTTGGTCCCCTAGGGCTGTGGGTCAGGGAGTTGCTCCCTGGCTGGGATCCCTCCCCAGGTGAAGTTCCCCTCAGAGAGCCAGCGATCTTGTATGCCCGGGGCTGCATCCCCCATTTAACAAAGGCAGCAGAGACCCGGCTGGAGAGAAGGCGAGCTTCCTCTGGCGAATTTGTCTGCTTCTGTCCCGGATGGCCAAGTGGCCTGGTAGGCAGAGAAAAAGCTGGTCTAGGCAGCTGGGCTGGCTGTGGGCAGGTCAGTATCTCTTTGTGTCAATTTCCTGAGGTAATCCACTCAAGAGGTGGGGAGATTTTGCGCAGAGAAGTCGCTTGCTCTGGTGCAAGCCAAAAACAAAAAACAGAAAACAAAAAAACGGTTCCTGGCCTATGGCAAACGGGTTTCCAGTCCATGGTGACCCCAGCACTCTCAGCAGCCTTCTGTGCAGACTTGAGCCGGTTTCAGGGGAGACTCTGATTCCGCAGAGTGAGCCATAAAACAAATGAGTTGGGTCAATACTCTGAGAGGTGGGCAGGCTCATCCAAGGAGCAATAGGGGAACAAAACAGGGGAAGACAGCCCCCTGCACATCTCTCCTCACAGGCAGGAATCCAGAGACTTTTACTGCCTCCTCTGCAGAGTCCAGAGAGCCAGGGGTTGTGCCCCTGGCCCTGGGGAGATAGTATCAGGCCCGGTGGGCTCCAGGCTGTGTGCCAGCATGGAGAAAGCAGCTTTTTCCAGGTGCTGTTTAGCTACTGATAATGCCTGTGTCTCTGTCCCTTCTTGTCCTGGCCTTCATCTGCCCCTCCTCGAGAAGTACTCCCTCCTCCCATTCAATCTCCCTGGCAGCACAGTGGGGGCTGGGTCCCAGCCAGCCTAGTACTGGCTTCTCTGGAAGTGCCCTTGGCTCTGACACTGAAAGCTATTTGCTTTCACAATGTAGGCCCCCTCAGGGGTCCCAATTTGCTGGAAATTGGGGGTTGGGGGAAGTATGGTAGATCCTGAAAGACCCCTGGAATAGTCAGACCAAGTCCCAACCATCTCTTCATTTTCCTTCTGGGTTCAGTATCAGTTTCTCCCCTTCCCCAGCAGTTCTCTTTCTCCCCCACCCCCCATTACTAGGGGACAGCCTTGAGTGGAGGTAGTATGGAGGTGCAGGCACTACCAAGAAAAGTGTTTCTGAGTTTCCCTGTCCCCCTCCCCTCATTCTAAGCTTTTCTTTTTCGTCAGGAAAATAATCTCCCCCTCCCAGATGTTTCTATTTCCAGGAATAGTTACCAGTTATATCACACTTTTATAGCCAATCTCCTACCTGAGTGACATTCAGACCTTTAGTTACACCCATTTTACAGAGTATGATGTTGAAATTAGAGAGACAAAAGGACTGAGAGCAAGGTCATACAAGCAAAGCTGGATTTGGTTCTGGGATCTTCTAGGTTGGTGGAAGTGGAGAAAGAGGGGCAGTGAGAGGGCAGTGGACTGTCTGGCTGGTACACATCTGTGCAAGGCCCTCTCTCTGCCTGGTTTAACTGCTTCTGCATCCACAGCCAGACTGTACATGAGTGTCAGCACCTATCTATTGGTTAGAGAGTCCATCGACAAGATTTTATCCCTGCCCTTTCCTTGTGTTCCTGTTTGCATGTCTGTGTGTCCCTTCGTTCATCTTCTCTGCTACTGCTAAGAGGAATTTCACTAATCTATGGGTTCTGGAGTTCAAGCTGGACTGAGTTAGCAGAGACCCTCTCCCTAAGACCCTATGCCCTGGTGGGCAACGTGTCCTTGACTGGCTGAGGAGCATCTGTGGAGGCTGACTCCTTCCAGACAGGAGCCACAAAGGCACCAGAGCATCTGCAATTCAACCTTCTTCCTCCCCCACCTCCAAACTCTGCTCTGTTTGCCCTCTGGGCTTGGGTTGTGCTTCCCTTGCATCTGTGTCTGTTTCCTGGTTTTTTGCCTTGATTTGTTTGC
This sequence comes from Galemys pyrenaicus, assembly GCA_019455555.1. Taxonomy (NCBI): domain Eukaryota; kingdom Metazoa; phylum Chordata; class Mammalia; order Eulipotyphla; family Talpidae; genus Galemys; species Galemys pyrenaicus. The sequence continues at coordinate 3,272,326 of JAGFMF010011802.1, read as the reverse complement.
ATCAATCTTTGTATCAGTCTCTGTAAATTCTACTTGCCCCTGAAAAGTGTAACTGAGTGTGTGCATCCCTCTTTAGCATCCCTCTTTGGTATAAACCCTCACCCAACTGACATGCACAGGAAGTAGAGGGTAGAACTTGGTTCTCAAAGGAGATGCAGGGACTGCAATCCCAGAAAACAAAAGTCCCACGCTACACAAGTTCCCTGTCTTCCAGATGCCCCGTAAATGTACTTCCTTGTTTTCTCTTATTTTCTTCCCTTCCACAGAACATAATGCTTTCCTCCCTCCCTTCCTTCCCTTCCTACCTTCCATCCTTGTTCCTTTCTTTCTGATCAGTTGTGGCTGATCCTTTCCTTTTTAGTCCTCCTGTGTCTTCTTAACTGGCTTCCCTTCCATGCTCTCCTTGCTGTCTCTCATGTAGTCTGTGACTCGGAACCCTTCCCCTCATACCTCTTTTCCTCTTCTTTATCCTTCCTCCCCTCTCTCAGGTAGGTTTACTTATTTCCAGTCTCAATTACCTTCTTATACCACACCTGTAAAACCTTGCCAAACCTTGAAGGTTTACTTATTTCCAGTCTCAATTACCTTCTTATACCAAACCTGTAAAACCTCTGCCAAACCTTGAAGTACTCTACTGGATAGGACTGAGGCAAAGTCAAGTGGGTTTGGGAAGCTTTTCAAGAAGTTGGGGGAAGTAGGGGGCTCCCCGGTCATTCTGGGCCTGGTATCAACTGCGGACATGTGGCTCGGACTCTGGAAGAGGATTGATAGCCCAACCTTTACGGTCAAGAGTAGAGGGTATGGGGACCTGTTGTTACCTAGAGTATCTGATCTTGGCAGTTTTTCCCATGATACAAGTGGCCCCCAAAACTCACAAATATCTTGTAGGACTAATTTTAGAGTGTAAGTCTTTTGAAGATTGCCACACTGGGTTTGGGTGGAAACCCAGTGGTTTGCATCTCTGTTAGTATTAGGGAACAGGCTATTGCAAATGGGCCCCAGTGCCTGGGCTGATGAGTTATCGCAAAAGTGTGCTGGGTGCTTTTAGCTTCCTTTTTATCCATTCAGGTGAATTTGTACCAATTTTGAACTTACTTACTTAAATTCAGCCTGTTCTTGAAAGATCTGTCCAACCATTTTTTTTAATTGGTGCTCCCAACCCCAGAACAAAGCCTTCTTAAGATACTTGATCAGAGGTGGCTGCAATCTTTCTGTTTTAGGTGAACTATATACATTTATGTTGCTAGTTGCAAAATCCTGTTCAGAATACTTTTCCTTTTTCTTGTGTCTGGAGTCTTTTACAATAATCAAAATGGATTCATTTTGAAAATCAGAGAAATTTGGTTTAAAAGTAAAAGTAAATACTGCGTAAATATAAATATATATAAAACTAAATATAGATAACTGCAGTTATCTATAAAATTGTGTTTTTCCTGGAAATAAGCCTGAGCTTGAAATTTTAGGAAATACTCAATTCAGATTCTTATGGGATACTTCAGTGAACTGCCCTGGCAGCTTTTTTCGGAAAGAAAGATTATGTTATGGGTATTTACACTCACTCCCCACCCTTAATTCAGATGTTGTTCATGAACCTGGATAGTACTTGAATGGGGTTGGGAATGACTGAGATGAGGTGGCTGTTTTATGTTTTGGAGTTGGAATGATATGTTTGTGTGACCTCTGAGATTCCCTGCTTCTGTAAAACAGTGAAGTGCCAATTTCAGAGATTTCCCCTGCCTTGGTCTCTGATCTGCCAGCATTGGTAAATGCTTACACTTGACTTTTGCCTTTTGATAGTCATTAAATGATGTCAGTGAGTGGTTGATTAACAGCTACAGTGTCAATGATTTTGCTACACTGGGTCAGTCTGTGTTTACTGGTTTGGCTCTTCACTTCTTGGATCCGCTTCCTTACAGATGGACCTTGATGTAAGTGAAGGGAGTTTATTGGGCAGAGAAGATACTTCCTGGACTCCTTTACTTACAACGCATCCTAGATCCCTTGTAAAACCCTGGACGCAGAAGCCTTCTCAGGCATATTTATTTCCCTGCATCAACTTAAAACTGCTTGTCAACTGCAAAACCCTCCAAAAATTCCAGGAAATTCCTTTATAACAAATCCTGATTCAGCAGAGTGGAATGTGATCCTCTGACCCATTTCTTTTGTGTGCTCTCAGAGGGTACAGTGGTCAAATCTGCAATCAGCCCGTCTTTTTTATTTATTTCCTTCCCATTTTTATTGATGTGTGAGCCTCACCTTCTAAAAGAAAAAGTTGGTTTTTTTTAGTCTAAACAGTGGATAGATTTTTGTCTCAGTACTTTGCAGATACTATTAAAAAAAGTTATTTTAAATCAGATTGCTGATATACATATATAAATATACATACATATATATATATATAAAATTACCCTTGAGATTTAGGTTTACTGGAGTAGTCCTTTTCACTATCAGTGATAGTGAAAAGAGCTTCATTTTCAAAAAGCTTCTTAAATCTGAGTTGAAAACATATTTTCTCCTCCGAATATTTCTTAGATCTCAATATCATGTATATGATAAGTTATGTCGCTGGTATACACTGGGGTCTTCACATATTCCATTGTTAAAAAAAAAAAAACACAAGGAAAATGCCAGCAACTAAAAGAAAATAGTGTGGATGCTTTCTAGCAATAGCCCAACAGACTGGCAGAAGATGAACAAAAATTAAGATCAATTTTTAACAGCTGTCTGAGATGCTCATGTCGTCCACTGCAGTCAGGCTCCAGGCTCAGGACATCCAGCCTACGGCCATTTCTGACCAGAGGGGCTCTGGGTGCCACTTCTACTCTGTGACCGTTTCTAACCACCCTTCCCTTGCCTTTGTTTCTGATCTGTTTCAGGACATGGAGGAGTGAATCAGCTTGGGGGGGTTTTTGTGAATGGACGGCCACTCCCGGATGTAGTTCGCCAAAGGATAGTGGAACTTGCTCATCAAGGTGTCAGGCCCTGCGACATCTCCAGGCAGCTTCGGGTCAGCCATGGTTGTGTCAGCAAAATTCTTGGCAGGTAAAGGCAGGAGCTACAGGCCTCCCTTGATTTTTCAAACAACCACCTAAAACCTGACCCATCAACTACCCATGTGCAGGTCAGAGGGGTATCACCGTGCCACTTTGCTCCATTGCACAGCACTTTAGAGTTTGCAAAGCCCCTTTGAGGCCATTCAGTACAAAGTAGACATGGGAAACCCCTGGTACAAGTGACCCATGGAATGGGGTGACGAGTCCAGAGGGATGACATGTTTTCTGAAAACCTGAATTATTCCAAAGTACCCAGGAGTAAGAGGTTCTTGGGAATTTCCGCCTACACACCTTAGGTGAGCCCAGAGCTGTGTGGAAAAATCTAGAAGTTATAAATCACTAACCAGAGTTCAGTGTTTCACTTTAATGTTTCAAAAGCACATTCCATTTTTAAAAGTCAAGCCTCATATTTCTATTGTGGGTTATCATCAACCTTATTATGTTGGGCTGCTGTATTTTCCTTCTTTCTGCTTTGTTTCCTTTGTAGTGACAGGCATCTTAAGTATATATTAAATTAAAGAAGAAAAAAAATCAAACCAACACAAACTCTCAAATCTGACACTTGAAACTTGCCACTTGACCCAGTGATTTGCTGCAAGCAAAATACTAACAATGCCGATTCTCCCAGAGGGCTGTTCAGCCTTTTAGTGCTGCCCTCGTTTTATTTCCTCGGCTGAGCTTCAGCACAATGCAGGGATGCATGTTTTGAGATGAGGAAACAAACCTAAGAGAGACGAAGTGAGTGACCTGTGTCCACAGGGCTGGTCAGTACTTGAGCTGTGAAGAAAAGACTCCTAGATCATCCCCATCACATCGTACCCCCAAATCAAAGCCACCGTTTTGTTTTTAGGCATTGTGAAATTGTGCTGGCAGCCAGGAACATTCTCGGCTTTCGCTGTTCTTTTCCCTGAGTCAGAAGACAACCTTTGTCCTGTTGCTTTTTGGTTTGAGAACAGATGCCTGAATAGCAGAACTATTTTGAAAAAATAGAGAACTATTTTGAAGTATGTGCCATTGTGACTTGTGACATTGCTCTAACCCTCCCATTTGCTGGGACTTAAGACATTCTCTCAGGTGGATGGAGTCACAGCTTCTAACCTTGGGAACCTTGCTCGGGCCAAGGAAATAAGTTTCAGAGCCAGGTCTCTGGCACCCCTTTTAGGGACCTTGATCCCTCTGTTTCTTCCTCATCTGCCTGCCCCTCACAGGTCACCTCAATGGTGCAAGTTGGGGGTGTCACTCCCAGTTAGTACTCAGCAAGCAAATGACCCCCAGCTGCAGTTCAGGGAGAAGGCAGAGCTCTGCATTAGCACGGCATTCTTGGTCGATGGTAGTTTTAGGTAGCAGGATGAGAGCAGGAGTAGAAGAGGAAAAATAGAGAAGGAAATAGAGAAAGGGAAAAACAGGAAACAAAGAAATGAAAGAGAGAGAGAGAAAGAGAGAAATGAAGACAAGATACAAGGAGAGGGGGAAGAGAAATATTGGCGATTCCCAGCATTAAACTTGTACAGCCGAATGGATCTTAGCTTGCTTGTGTGGAAGCTGCTCCACTATACTGAGGGGGAGAGAGAGAGAGAGAAAGAGAGAGAGAGAGAGAGAGAGAGAGAGAGAGAGAGAGAGAGAGAGAGAGAGAGAGAAGGCTCTTCCTTTGTTTTTGCTGAGACATCTTTGCTGAGCCGACATTTTGCTTGATATTTGAAATCTTCTCAGGGCAAGACGCTGAGCTCTTCTCAGAGGGGGTGTCCAAAAACCGGGTCCTCATGTCCTGGTGCCGGAAGACCTCCACATCTCTTCTGGAGACTAAAGGGATGAGGGACCCTTGCCAGACCCGGCGGGCAGCCTCCTGAGGCCCGAATAGATTTGTCACTAGGTACAGTGGCACTTGGAAGTTACGTGCCGCTCCGGTGCCTGGCCGTTTAAGTTGTCAACAATAAATTGGAATTTCATAGCTCATTATTTTCATAACTAAGAACCACAGTGGACAAAATGTCACTCTAATTAGAACTGCCTTTTAAGAAACAAGTTCAGCCCTAAAACAGTGTGACTGGAAATTTCTGAACTGGGGCTGTTCTATCCACTGAATGTTTTTTTTTTTTTTTTTTGGTCATCAAATAATTTGATGGGCGCACACGGGTGACAGATTGTGGAGAGTGTGTGGTGGCTGTGTTTTCAGAAGCTGCAGGGCCAGGCAGGCAGAGTCCCTGCAGGCAGGCAGAGACCCCCGTCATCTCGGAAGGTGGGCAGCCTGCCAGTAGCATGGGTATTCAGTCCACAGAACTCGAGACTCCAGAGGGGCTCGACAGGCACAGCCCGGTGGCTGGAGGCCCATTTAAATCCACCCAGAAGACCTGGCTGTTGTCCGCTTTCACTGGAGCCTGGGTGGAAGGTTCAGACCATTCGGTGCTGGTGGTATGTTATACAGTAATGTGCACTCAGAGGATTTGAATCCACAACACGTGATCTTCATGTTTTGCTAAGCTGCTTCTTAACCATTCTGTATTTCCGTCTTCCCGGCCCTGCAAGCAGGGCAGGCAGTGCCTTTTTATACAAAGGTGGTATCTGAAACCCAGGGTAGCTAAGTGAGTTGGCCAAAGCCATACAGTGAGTTGGTTTCAGAGCCACTGACTAATAACTGCATTCTTGACTCCCAAATTAATTAATGGTCTTTGCTCAGAACCGCACTGTGTTGGTGGCTGCCGTTCGTCTGCTGTGTGGAAGCTGAAGGGCTAAGTGACTGTTTTGCTGAGATGAAAAACAGTTATTTAGTTTGAATCCTCCCTTGGTACATTTGCCCAGTGAGATTTCCTGAGTACAGGGGTGTCTTCTAGGTGTGTCAGTCAAAAGGAAGACAGAGACCTCTGAGGTCAAACCGTAGCCTGCCACGGTTGGCACTGCTCGGGTGGGGTGGGTAGAGAGGCTTGTATGCAGGGCAAATGGTGGGGGAGAGGAGGCTTCATCTTGCCACCCTCTCAGAGTGGCTGCCTGAATATTGCTGTACCATTCAGCTAACTCATTTTGAGCACCCAGCATAGGGCTGTCTGTAACTCTTGCCTCAAGGCACTTGGGGACTATTGACTGAGTGAGTGAATGAATGAAAAGAAGGACATGAAAATGCCTGGTAAACAGTAAAGCTCTGTACAACTCCAAGGGATCATTATTACTATCACTTTAATTTTATAGCCAACGCAGCAGTGGACTTGAGAGGGAGGCTTGTTGGATACAGTCTGTTTGAAAGCTGGGGCTACCTCTAATTTCCGGAAGGGAGTTAGGCAAGTCACTTAGTCTTCTGACCATAGGTTTTCACTTTTATTAAACTCTACTGGCCTCTCAGGATGAGAATCAAGATAACTCAAGGGAGAGCTCTGTAAACTTTAAAGCTGGTGTCTAAATGAGTTGTTGTGTTGATAGCAAAAAATGACTTTCTATTGCAAAATTGAAATGACAATTGGAGGCAGCAGACATTGCTATGTGCCTTGATTTATGGATTTTTCTAGACTTTGGGAAAAAAAGTATTTTCTTGGCTATTTCTAAAAATCTGTTTGCAACTACTAATTTTTCAGCAGTTATAGAAAGGGGGGGGGGATAAGTTGGGCATCCCCTTATGGTTAAAATTTGTAAATGACTCAGTCTTTTCAATAAAAATTATAATTTCCACTTCCACACCACTGCTCCTAAATTATTTCAGCTGTTTTCTGGAATATAACTAAATTGACCCTAGTCAGATTTAATCCAGGATGAGAATTTCAGCATCTCTTTATAAAGGTTGTTGCGGCAGTTTCATGGAAGAATTGCCTCTTTCCCGTCCTTATTATAAACTCTAGTTAGATTTAAAAATTACCAGTCATTTCTAAAATGTCTTTTGAGTTAATTTTTTTCAATTGCCCAATCATCTCTTTTCCAAAAAGAAGTAAAAAAATTCCTCTGTAAATGTTGAGATATCCTAGTGAAGACTGAGATTCACAAAAGGAATCAAGCTATTGTTTTTTCTTTTTACCCTGAAATGATCTTCATGGTACTCTTCTCCCTGGTCTTGGTTTCACTGTTAAACCCTGACATCCTATTTGCGCTAACGAGGAAGAGATGATAGCATGATATGTCCTTAGAAACAGCGATTTACCTCAGGGGAGGTCCCCGACAGAGCTGCCTTGACTTGTGGTTGTTTGGTGGTTTTTTGTTTTTTGGTTTCTTTTTGATTACTTGGATTTGGATTTCTATAGAACATGTATTTCCAGTTCCTCCTGGAATCCCACACTCCTTTTAATTTTATGACAGGGTTATTGTTTTTCTCTTATGAAAAATAAGTTGCATTTTAGGGGACAGCTTCACAGAATGCAGACAAGTCGCCAAGGGATAGGAGAGCTGACCAAATTAAAGGTACAAGACAACTTTCTTGTACTTTTTTAGCTCAGGAGGCTGGGCCACAGCCCTGTCTTGGCCAGCTGGACTTGTGTGATCCTGGGTAACCTGTTTAACCTCCATGGACCTTTGGTTTGTACCTATAGATGGGAACCTATTCATTCATCAGTTTACTCATTCAGTCATTCAAAGCATATATGTGGTTTGGAACTATTATAGGAGCCGATGGAAAAGCTGACTTGTAAATTTTCTGTAACCTGTAAATGGTAAATAAATGTGAAAGAATGGAGGAATGAATAAGTGAATGCATAGCATCCTGACCAGGGCTGTCCAGTACAAATATAATGTGATTCATGTCTGAAATTTAAAAATTTACAGCAGCACTTTAAAAACAGGTGAAAGAAGCAGGTACAAGGACTGTTAATTATATACTTTACCCAAATAGAGACAACGTGATTTCAACATATAATTAATATAAAATTTATGAATGAGATATTTTACCTTCTTTTCTGTACTAAGTTTAAAAATCTGGTCTGTATCTTACACTTACACCACACATCACGTCAAACTAGCTGCATTTCAAATGCTGAAGCGCCCGGATGGCCAGTGCTGCTCTATCGGACAGTGCAGGTCCGATGTTTCCTGGTCAGAGTTCCCTGTTATTTTGCTGGCAGCATCCATTTTTCTGTTTCTCACGGCTACACTCCTTTCTTCTTGGGTCCTAGGTATTATGAGACGGGGAGCATCAAGCCTGGGGTGATTGGAGGATCCAAACCAAAGGTCGCCACACCCAAAGTGGTGGAAAAAATCGCTGAGTATAAACGCCAAAATCCTACCATGTTTGCCTGGGAGATCAGGGACCGGCTGCTGGCAGAACGGGTGTGTGACAATGACACGGTGCCCAGTGTCAGTTCCATCAACAGGTGAGGGGCTGGTGCCCGCGGGGGGCTAGGGTTCTGGGTGGGATGATGGGTCCTAGCGGCTTTAAGTGTGCATTCCCTGAAGATGGGTCTCCTAGCACCGGACAGGAGGGAAGCTAGTGGAACATGATGTGTCTCTGTTTGCCCTTCTCTTCTCTCCAAAGTGGGCAGGAGCCCCAGGCCCAGGCAGTGGAGGTCATGCCAACGTTGTACCTGACTGAAATTCTTTTGAGCCCAGAGTAATTTCCATCTCTCTCCCACCAACCGTCTCTGTGTGTCTACAACTTGACAATGAGCTGTACTAGGTACACTTTTACAAATGTCACTTCTTTGAAAACCCAGGGTCAAAGTTTTAGCATGGGTTTATGTCAGAAGTTCTCAGGATCTTCAAGGCCTCTATTTTGGGCCGAGGTTGGACCACTGAGTTTGGGAAACAAAGCCCTAACTTGGTGTTAGATTTCGTTCCTGTCCCAGCTCTACCATAAACTCAGAATGTAACCTTGACAAAGCTCTTCTTTCTCTGACAGCCCAGGGCGCTGGTGTTTCTGATGTGGGTCTAGGATCTCCAAGAATGATATTCAGGATGCTAAGAGGCTGTGGAATTAGGGGATTGCACTCTCCCAGTTGCCCTGACTCTCACCCATGGAGAGAAAGAACCAGAACGATACCATAAGTATCAGGCTTGAGCTCTGTCTGAGAGTCACAGCAGTGCTTTTTCCTCTCTGGTCTGAACCAGAATATGTGACTCTCAGAGATTTAAAAGCAAATTCCGGAAAGAAAGTTTGCTACTGTGGATGGTACAGTCTCAACTCCACTTAAACCCAGAGAGTCAAGGACACAGTTGTGAGGTGGACAGAAATGAATTCCACACAAGGGAAACCAGCAGATGGAAAATGAGAGCAGCTCCCATTTCTCCTTGAAGGTTGCACCCTAACCTTGTCAGTGTTGAGCTTGCCCAAAGGGACCCCTCCCCTGGCAAGAAAGAGGTGGTCAGACCAGAATGTCTTTGCGGTCCCCTGACAGTTGTCTCTGCTCTACCGTGGCTCAAATACACAGAATCACTGTGAGTTCAGGGTGGACCTTCAGAATCCTGCTTTTCTTCTCTCAGCAAATTGTTACTTTGTTCCTGACATGCTGTAGGGGGCCAGGAAGAGAGAGGGAAGCAGGCACAGAAGGGTTTCTGGTCCAGGGTGGGATTCTGATAGGCACTTGGAAGTCTTGGCAGTCCTGGCAGTCCAAATTAGGCACAAAGTTGCTGAGAAGACGGGTCACTATGGTGGCAGGTTTGGGGGGATAACTTCTGTTCTTTGGATTACCAGGGGCTCCTCTGTGCTTTGGGAGTCTCCTACTTCAGTATTTCCATGACACAAAGCAACATGACTGTTTTCCCTGGGTCTTCAGGAGCTGAATGTGGAATGAGAACGCACTTTTATTTTTTTTTAAGATTTATTTATTTGTGCATACAAGAACTGGGGTGCAGGTCAGAGGTGCAGGAGGTGAGAGAATCTGCCAGAGACAGAGCGGGGAGCAGATGGACTGAAATACACTGCTGAGGAGAGTAGCGGGCCAGGCAGGAGAGGTCTGCTGCACCATGTGGGTCCCCTCCCTCGCTGCGGATCGAACTCATGCTGCTGTGCGGCAGATACTTCACAATGTGGCGCTCAGCTCAGCCCACTGCGCCACCAGGGAGGCCCTCTTAGATCAGCAAGTCTGCTCTGTAGAGGAACATCAGCCTAACCCAGGGTCAGATTTTGGGAGTTCCCAGATTTTCCAATGCAGAGTATATATGTAGTGGTTCAAAAGATAACTTAGGTTGCTGGTGGGGGTCACAGACTCTAATAATTTTGCTGGGCCAGGAAGACATTGCAACAAACAGAGCAGGCTAGTCTTGCACCCATAGGGGAACAGTGGGTCTATGGCGAAGTAGTTGCCACAAGAGTTCCTGAGGGACAGTCTCTTCTCAGCTCTGACTGAATGCTCCAGGACTGTGGGTCCAATGTTTGCCAGATTTTTTTCTTTTCTTAAAGAGAAGCCATAGGGCCTCCCTGGTGGCACAGTGGGTTAAGCAACGCACTATGGAGTAAACCGCAGCCACTGCAGCACGAGTTCGATCCCTGCCAGGGATCGCCGGCCAGGGAAGGGACCCACATGGCGTAGCAGACTTCTCCTGCCTCGCCCACTGCTCCGCTCAGCAGTGTGTTTCAGTCTCTTTGCTTGTTCTGCTCCCTACTCTGTCTCTGTTGAATCCTCTCACCGCCCTGGACTCTGGCCTGCACCCCAGCTCTTGTATGTATAAATAAATAAATCTTAAAAAAAAAAAAGAGAAGCCATAAACTAGAACTTGTGTATGCACAAATGTGTGCATGTTTGTGTCTATAGAATGTCTGTGGAATGAGGGCGTTGTGGAGTTTGTGGAGTTAGACACTAATATCAGTGAAAAAATGCCTTGCTGGACAAGCATGTGCCGTGTGCAGGGCCCTCGTTTACATTCTCTGGAATACAAATGTGCAAATTATCTTGTGACAAATTTATTTGAATATATTTTAGAAAAATATAACTAGCACACCAAACCAGTGAGGGTGGATTTTATGATCCCCTTATTTATAATAAAGAATTAATATTACTTTACAAAAATTAATCTCTAAATCAAAATAGAAGTTATTTGAAAGAAACGTGTTTAGTAGATAGAACACAGTGGTTGAGAGGTGGCGGAGTCTATGAGGGGGTGAGTGGGAAGGGGTGTCTAGGGAAACACTGGGTCAGCTTTGTGCCCAGGGCTGTCTGGGGGTGCGGGGGAGCAGTGCCGACTGCCGGTTGCTGGGGCCCGGCCAACTCAGGGGTCACTAGGTGTTCTAGTCCATAATGGTGGCCACTGGCTGCCTCTGCGGTACCTTCACAGCTGTGGCCTCCTGCAGCCTCAAGGCCTAATTCTGCCCTGAGACAGGTGCAGAAATTGAGGCCCAGGTGGAGAGTGCAGAGGAACTTTGAGATAGAGATGGGAGTAAATCCTGGGGTCCCTGAGGGTGAAAGGAGGGCTGGTCTTTTTCCACGCTGCTCTGCAGGACTCTGCCCTTCACTGAGTGGAAGATCTGTGAGGAGAGAGGCAAGGAGGACGAAAGCATTTCTACCCTGGCTCAGAGCCTCACACCCGGCATGCTTTGCTGCCTGTCTGCCAGCTTCCCTGGGGACCTCAGTCTTCCCTGTGCTCTGGGAACACCCTGGCTCAGCACCCCATTCTTCAGTGAGAGTGTTTTTGTGTATTTTGTCACCACCCCTGCCATACAGATGAATAAGTGTGGTGGGACAATCTGAGCTTGCTTGTTGCTGCATTCTGCACCTTCACCCTCAGAGACTGAGCTGTCCCGGCTTACAGTTTTATTTTCCATATGAGGGCAACGCTCCCATTGCGTTCAAGCAGATGCAGCTTCCAAATAACCGTCTTGCAAATGTCAGTGTGTATGAGGGCCCATCGCTCCTTCTCTCAGGCTCAGTCTCCTTAGAAGGCAACTTCTTACTATTTACTGTTTCAAATAGCTAGGGCGGGCAGTGCTGGATTGGCAGCTATTCGGTGGCTGCAGGGACCTCTCCTCTGTCCACCCTTAGAAGTGTGTGCCTTTCTGTTATCTTTCAGGAGACCTATCTGGGGGAACATTGCTGACACAGGGTTAAGCAACACTGAACCTCCTAGGCTTGTGGGAGATTTCCTGGGACACAAGTCATCGTGGCGCTTTGACTCCTTTGGGACAAATACGTGTTGGGATGCTGCACAGTCTGCATGAGGGGTTTTGGGACCAGCCTGAGTGTCATTTGGAGGTGGTTATCCTAGAGTTCACCCAAGTGGTGGGTGGAGTGGAGTCTCCCTTCTGTTGTTCTGGTCTTGTGACTTTAAGTTAGGGGCCACATGGGAGGACTGAGAGAGGTATTTTTACTTTGGGAACAGCTCTCTCAGCACCTGGTGGTTGTCATGTGAGAATGTGGGGCCAGGATTGCTGTGTGTTTTGATTTTTCAGAAGTTGGAAATTCATGTATTTATGAGAAAGCTGCCAACTTACCAATACCGGTAATTAATTAAGATAAAAATAATTCTGTATAGAAAAAAAATTTGTACAGAGAAGGATATGACCTGGGGGTGATAGTTTGCAAACTTGATTTTTAATCCTAACTTGGGGAGCAGCTTTCCGAGATCACCTACCCATTCTTTCTCTCTTGTACACATCAGTTGCAGGCCTGGGTGTCACCGGCAGGCCCTCTCCCAGCTTGGTCCGATTAGACCCTCCGTTTTTGGATTCTTGGCATGGCTGATGGCCCCAGATTCTTACCACACCAATGGCAGATTGAGCAGTGAAGTAGTTGTGGGAAGTTCTACAACCCTATCTGGGCTGTGAGAAGACCTGTCTTTCAAAGCATTGAGGGTGATGTTGAAATCGGATCTTGGCAAATGCCTGTAATACCTCAGTGCTCTTGGAGTTTTAATTCTCAGACTCTAAATGGAATTTGAATTCAAGTTGGCTTTAAATCTCATAGAGGAAACATGTTGCACTGGAATTGCTTCTTTGAAAATGGTTCAAAGAAAGATGGTCAGGCACGGGAGCTGGGGTTTTCAGCTGACTTACTGTGTGATTTTGGGCAAGTTACTTGAATGCTCAGGCTTTACTTCCCTCATTCATAGAAATTGATTCATTGTTGGGCCCTCCCTGGTGGTGCAAGGGGTTCAGCACTGCACTATGAAGCATCCACAGCCACTGCAGCATGAGTTCGATCCCTGCCCAGGGAGGGAACCCACAGGGCACAGCAGACCTCTTCTGCCTCGCCCGCTGCTCCCCTCTGCAATGTACTTTAGTCAGTTTGCCTGTTCTGTTCCCCACTCTGTCTCTGGTGACTTGTCTCATCCCCCGTTCCTCTGGCCTGTACCCCAGCTCTTTTGTGCATAAATAAATACATCTTAAAAAAAAAGAAAGAAAGAAATTGATTCATTGCTGAGGTGCCTTCTAGGTTGGATCATCTAGGATGTTCATATGGCATCCAGGATTATGTTCATACTCAGCAAAATAAAAGCTGTACCTTTCAGTGCTGACTGCCAATTAGCTCCAACTGTCAGGTTTTCCATGGATGACTCCTGTTGTGACGAGTCTTTTTTTGTTTTTTTTTTTTTTCCCATTTATTTTTTTTTAGAATTGCTATGATTCAATTAGTCTTATTCTTCCCATTATAATTTCTTCTCAATGGAATATGATGCTCTTTGTTCTTGTCTTGGCAGCTGCTGCAAGCATATGGACAAAATCTCTGTCCCTGGGGGAAGTTTTAGAGAGTTCCCTAAATTCTGGTCTCCCCAAAAAGAACAGCCCCACTGCAACCTTAAAGTGGAGTGCTGGGTTGGCTACTTTCCTCTCCCCAGCTCCCAAATGATTCCATGTGTGTGTGTTTTTTTTTAAAAGATTTATTTATTTATGCACACAAGAGCTGGGGTGCAGGTAAGAGTGGCAGGAGGTGAGAGGACTCACCAAAGACAGAGTGGGGAGCAGAGAAGGCAGATCAACTGAAACACTGCTGAGGGGAGCAGTGGGCTAGGCAGGAGAGGTCTGCTGTGCCATGTGGGTCCCCTCCCTGGCCCGGGGATTGAACTTGCACTGCTGTGCAGTGGATGCTTCACAGTGTGGTGCTCAACCCACTGCGCCACCAGGGAGGCCCGATTCCATGTGTTTCTAAGTCATTTGTGGAGAATATAAACCTCTCTGTTTTTCAAGGATTTTCTTTTTACTTATTTATGCATACAAAAACTGGAGTGTAGGCCAGAGGTATGGAGAGTGAGAGGATCCACCAGAGACAGAGTGGGGAGCAGAACAGGCAGATAGACTGAAATACACTGCTGAGGAAAGCAGCAGGGGACACAGGAGAGGTCTGCTGTGCCATGTGGGTCAGCTCCCTTGCCAGGGATGGAATTCATGCTGCAGTAGCTGACCATAGCTTGATAACACTGAGACTTTAACCACTGCACCACCAGAGAGGCCTGAAAATATGAACCTTTTAAGGCTGAAGCTGAATATTAATCTTTATGAAGATAAAATTGAAAATAGCAAGAGCTAATATTTGTTGAACATTTATTGTGCAACTGCCACTATTCTCAGTGTTCAATTAATTTAATCCTCATAATAATCCTATGAAGTGGGAATGATTTTTAGACCCATTTTGTAGATGAAGAAATAGAGACATCAAGAGATTAATTAATTTACCCAAATGCATGTGACTGACAAATGGCAAGACTGGGATTCAAACTCTAGTATTCTGCTTCCAGACAGCCTTTTTTGTTTTGTTTATGTATGCATTTAATGCCCAGACAATGTTTTGAAAATTGACAACTTCATGCTGGAATTCTGTGGGAAACAGTTATAGACTACTATATATTTATATAAAAATAACCTATACCTTAGATAAATTATATTTATATCTTATATAGCCATATGTTTACATATATAGGTATATGTTTGTGCATAGACAAATACACACACATTTATATAAAATCATGCAGGTACATACATACATGTATGTGCATATGCACATATGTATCATGTGTACACACACATATAAAAATAGTAAAATTAGATCAGATGTTACCTTAATGCTAGGTGATCAAAAAGACTACATCACTCCCAGGTATTTGTCAGTATGCTCCACATTTGCTTAGTCAAAATAAGTGGTTTAAATATTGGAGAAGACAGACAGGCAAAGAAGCACTGGATATAGATGAATCAATTGAAAAAGAAAAAGGCCCTTTGCTGAGCTCATGCAGCCTGGGTTCCAGAGGGTCTATGGTTGGAACATGGTGGGGACAGAAACGTCTATTCCAGGTCATTAGCTGAGAGGGCTGAATGGCCTGGGTGCCCAGTGCTGAGCCAGGAGAATAGAAGACAGAGGCCACAGCAGAGGAGGTTAAGGGAAGGCACTTGCCACTTCCGTCCTCTGCATTTGCACAAGATGGACACCCAAAGCAGCTTGAAATGAACCTCCAGAAACAATGGTCTAGAATATGAAAACATTCCTCTATAATGTTGACTAAAAAATGCAGGATACATGTTGTTAAGAAAAACTGATATTTCTAAATATGCTTCGTAAAGTTAGCGTAAAGGAAATAAACTGAAATGTGACTTTTAGATGTCTTCTTTATACTTGTCCATATAGTCTGTAGACTATACGGGCAAAGAATGCTCTAGTAATAAGTGTTGTTTTAAAAGGCAATAGTTGGAGACTGAACTTTTTCAAAGAAGCTGAACATTTTATTACCACCCAAAATCCAGAAAGAAACTTTCTTGCAGCTCCCAAAGGAATATCTGGGCCAGCCTTGGGGGGCTGCTCTATGATATGCTGTCTTGGGGTCTTGGTTAAGCCCCATATGTTGTTCCAGGAGAAGATTTACTGACTAAGCTTCCCAGAGCCCAAGATTCTGCAGAAGGCCTTTAGAGCTGCCAGGTGATAAAGGAGAGGCAAGGCTGCTTTTATCCCTGTGATGCTCTGGGCTTTTCCATGGGTTAGTTTTCCCCCAAAGGGATTTAATTACATAAGTAAGCTAAGAGTGGTCTGTTGCAACTCCCTTATTCTGTTGAGGCCCACGTGGAGCGAACTTACTTTGGGTCACAATCAAGTTCATATTAGAACTGGAGTAAAGTCTCTGTAAAGACAGGCCAGGTGGCTCCTAGCTCCCAGGACTGTGAAGTCTGTCCACAAGGTTCTGTATGAAGTGAACAGGCTTTACATGTTTTAGCAAAGCCTAGCCAGTCCTCCCGTGGCAACCCCTTCACAATTCAGTTTCAGAAACAACCCTCTATGGTTGTTTTTGATATGTGGGGATCTTAGTCCTCCTATGGCGCTCTAAAGCAGAGAAACAGAGCGTGAGAGCTCCCAGGGACAGAGACATTACCTGGTTCAGTCCCTTCATTCCACGAGAGAGGGGCAAACCCTCTAACATCACTCAGTGAGTTCCTTATGGAGCTGGAGCTGCCTTCGAGAAAGGGATACTTACTGGTCACGTGAACACATCAGCCTCTTTCTACAGAAGCACTGAGATCCAGAGAGGGTGCAAGTTACCCAGAGACTTGGGAGGTAGGGAATGAGTTGGGATTTGTCCAGAATTCTTCTAACCCCCTGATTCCCAACCTGGGCTTGTAATCGCTCCTCGTGTCTACCTCAGTTTGAGCCACGCCCCAGCTTGGTATGGGTTTTCTGGTTTTGCATGCATAGCTAGTTGAGATTGCTTCTTCTCCATGATGGTAAATAGCCAATTATTTTTTTCCCAATGCCCACAGGATCATTCGGACAAAAGTACAGCAGCCACCCAATCAGCCGGTCCCAGCTTCCAGCCACAGTATAGGTAAGAAGAACTTCAAAAAAAAAAATTTAAAAATCTAATGGGTTCCAAATATTCTAAAGAACTTTTAATCATTCTTATGGACAGATAATTCTGCATAAAACACTTCGGCACACGTACTAATGCGCCTTCTTTGTCATTCTCCAAGGGCTGAACCTGGTAAATGAATTTTATAAATACTGCTAAAAGGTTTTGAATTTTACTGATTATTATGATAAATAGCTTTCACCATGAGACAGAAAATTGAAATCTAAGCCAAAAAAAAAAAATCCACTAATGGGGGTCTATAGAATGTCAGATAATTAAAGTAATAAATCAAGAAAGGGATACTTATTCATAACATTTTCTGCATCATTAGTCAGTAAGTAGTTTTGAATGTGTTTTTTTCTTCTATCAACCAGCCCTTCTACAATTCTTTGTGCACTTGCAGTCTTGAGTGAAGATGTGGCAAAACTTCCCAAACTTTCTTTTTTTCTCTCTCTTGCTTCAATCTCATATACTTCGTGAACTGTCAGGGCTGCCAGTGGGTTTTTGACACTCACGGTGAAGTCTAAGAGTGACTCGATCTAGTGGGGGAATGTGACAGAGATGGGGTAAGGAGGGGGTAATATAAAAAATTATATTCTCTACTACTCAAGAATTCCACCTTTCCCTTGCCTTCCCTTCCCTGCAAAAATTGTGAGATGAAAATGACCCGTATCTATTTAAGACATATTGTTTTTCCACTTGGGATAAAGAAAACCCCTCTGGTGAGCTGGGGGAAAAATTATTCTACTATAAAAAAGGAAGTGGCATTCAGCAAGTCTCTAAGAGTTGTCAGCCACAGCCCCTGTCGATTTTGCTTAACCACGCCTCAGACACTGTAATGTTTCCATATGTTAGTCACTCCTGTAATTGAAAACTTGAGCTTCTCCATGGTCATGGCAGAGACCTGGCTGATAGTGTCAGCCTTGCCATCAACTCATCCCGTGAACTGTAAGTTTCTTCCTCTCTCTGAGCCTCAGTTTCCCTATCTCTGGACTGAGAGGTCTAGTGCTCGCTGAGGTTTCTGAGTCTCCTGAGTTGTCTCACTGGGTAAAGATAAGACAGAATTTCTCCCTGACATAAAATAATTTTTCCTTTCGTAACCTGTTCAAGAAGTATTTGCTACACTCCTGCTGTGTGGGCTGTGCCGTTGGAGACTAATGTTATAGGGAGGCAGAAAAACCCTGTTCTCAAGGGCTTCTCTGTCTAATGGGGGAATGTGACGGAGAAGTTTGCAAAATGCTGAGAGAAAGCTCACAGGGTACACTGGGAGCAGAAAGGAGAGAACTACCAGTCCTGTTGAACTGGGGTGAAAAGAGAGTTGAAGAAGACTCCTGGGGAAATGTCTGCGGCTGAAATTTCACTTGTGGCTGTAACTAGTTCAGGTCACGTGCAGTGAATACCGACTCAAGAAGCTGAGAAAAGTCTTTCAAATGGGGATGATTTGCCTTGTAGATCGGCAAGATACTTGGTTTTGCCTCAGAAATCCTGTAAAAATCATTTTTTATATATGTGTAGTCCCTTATATTTCACAAACTTACTGAGGAGTGAGGAAATGGAACCTTAGAGAGACAAAATAACTAGCCCAAGGTCACATTGCTAGTAAATGTTGGAGCCAGAATGGGAACCTGGGTCTCTGAGTCTCATGCAAAATGTTGGAACAAATAATTATCACCTCTGCCAACAACATGGTGGTTGTTTTGCTTAAACAAATGGCTTATGGTCCTCTTTCGTCCTCTGTTTTTTGGACCTCAATATAGAAAAGGTTGTGAGATTTGCATAAATCTATTTTGAGGAGCTTCTTCTGCAGAAGGAAAAGAGAAGTTAACGATTTCTACTTTTGTGTCTCCTAAGGAAGATCTAAAATCAAACTCAAATATGAGAAAAAAAGCACTGCCCCCCCCCCACCCCGGGTCTTATAGGAGCAAGTGCCGGATGTGCTCCAAGGACGGCAACAGGCTTCTGATGCAATCACCACTATTTCTAGTAATTTCCTACACTTTAGAGTTAAAGGCCGGCCCCCACCTGCCTCCAGCTAGTTATAGCCCAAGGAAATGTATCGAGGTTGGTTTGTAGGTTTTAATGAACCAAGAAAGAATTCCCATAGCCCAAGATGGAGATTCAGCTGCACAGCTTAAGATGACCCTGATGACTCACTGGTCTCTCCCTTGGACTCTGTGGCCAGGAGTTAATGTGAAACTTGCACAAAACCTCCCTTCCCCCATTATTATCCTTCAGATCTTAGAGACCTGTCCTCAGTCATAATAAGTCACCAACCTCTGTCCACATTTCCAGCCAGGGGCATTAGACTTTAAGTCAATAGCCTGCAGACTGAGTCTTGGTGTTACTGATCATTGGCTAGATGGCTGAACAAATTGTTAGTTTTATGGAGTCTCAGTTTCCCCATTTGATAAATGATTGTTGGAAGCATCAAGTGAAAAACACTGCATTAAAGTAAAACATTATTGTTTTTTCATATTATTTAGTGAGGAGCAGATCATTATAGGAGTTAAGACTTTTTCTGGTTCCAGTCTCTATTTCTGCCTCTTATTAGAAGTGTGGCTTTGGGTAAGTCACTTTCTCTGAGTCTTGTTTTTCCGAAGGGATTACAGGCCTCTCTGAAGCCTTTTCAAAAGCAGAGGCCTCCTAGGAAAGCTTTCATAAGCTGAAATGGCATAAGATGAAGAAGCAATTACCATTAACTTATATGGAAATTTTTTTGAGCGTTCTCAGACCCAGAAACATAACCCATCAAACTATCCCAAATAACACATAGGACCTAAGTGACACTAACATGTAGCAAAAGCAAGAACGGTGTGATACACATGTTTACAGTTGTTCCCAGGGAAGGAGCGTGACCTGGCTGCTTTCCCTGCTGGTGAAGCAGGCTGCCTCTTAGAACCTGTGGCAAAACAAACTGGATTTCCTTTTGCAACTTGTGTCGTAAACGGATTTCTTTCAGTTTGTGAAAAGCGCTGCTAATGTATGTCTTTCCTAAAGGCAAAGTGGCAACAACTCTAACTTTCAAAACTTTCAGAATTAAATGAGATGCTCCAACCTGGCAAGGAGTAAGCTCTCAGAAAACGTTAGTATCAGTGTATTACATATGTATTATGTTAGACCTAAGTATGTATTATACAATATACAATTATATATCAACAGTATATGATTCATGTTAAAAATTTAAATCTAGGTAAACTGGAAGGGAAAAAAGACAGCAAGGAGCTGTAAAACTGTTGGAGTTTTATTAGTGGTGTGTATGAATGTGCAAGTATTTATGTCTATGTGGACGCCTGGGTATGTAAGCAGGATTGAACCTGCTAATGAATAAGTCTTTTTTTTGTTCTAAGCCTGGGCTGGTGGTGGGTCCCACTTGCCCTCTTTCTCTTTTCCACACTGGTGCCTCCTTGGACAGGTTGGGGTTTGGGTCAGTGCCCTGTAGAAGTTGTTCCGTTGTTCCTTTTTGCACTGTCAGTTCTCGCTGCTCATTTTCAGGCAGCAGAGACCCCTGGTGAACAGCCTGCGGGGGGAGGGCCGGTCTCACCGCCCAGGTGTGGCTGCTGCCACTGGGCTAGCGTCTTCTGCACGCACGCCAGCCAGCCCGGGGCCTCACTCGCTCCCTGGTCCGGTGGTCCAGCAGCCCAGTGGAGAGTGAGTGCCTTTGTTTGGCTGCGGAGCCCTTGGCACCCGCAAGCCTGCCTCGCAGCCTCCTGCTGGGCCCTGACGCCCCTCTCCCTCTGCGCAGTGTCCACGGGCTCCGTGACGCAGGTGTCGTCGGTGAGCACGGACTCGGCAGGCTCCTCATACTCCATCAGCGGCATCCTGGGCATCACGTCCCCCAGCGCGGATACCAACAAGCGCAAAAGAGATGAAGGTAAGAGAAGCCTGTGCAGTCCTGTCGGGGAGGGAGCCGAGACGGCATCTGGTTGCGGCCAGTCGCTCTGGGATGGAAGCAAAGATGCCTGGTGAGCTTCTCTTACCAGCAGAGTTCCTAAGCCTGGATCTCTTTGATGGGTTGAGCCCTCCTTTCCCCGGCCCTTCTTCAGACAGACAGCAGTTCGAGCTGTTTCGCTGATCTCCCTAATCTTCACCCCTTGGGTGGAATGAGGCAGACCTGGCGGATCCCTTGTGGCCGCTAAGAGCTTTGGGCCTCTGAGAGCTTCAAGAGCAGATGTGATGCCTGAGGGCAGTGTGTGGAGGGTGTGAGCAGGAACCAGTGTCCCTTGTAGGGAGGCCTGGAGGCGGGCAGGGGCTGTGTCCTGCTGGGAGAGAGGCACACAGGGATGAGGTAGGGTCAAGGGTGTCTTTTCTGAGGGACTGTGTGTGCAAGCCTCTCCCAGAATACCCCTAAGCGGTGGTAGAGATGGTGGGGGTTGAGGAAGTGAGTAATCTTTTCCCTGCTCTTGGGCCTGGAAGGAAGGAGTCCAGGGGCTTCACAGGGATTACAAAGATGACAATCTTCCCTGTTGGTTTTTTCTCAACCCCTGCGTCTGCCACCAGGCCTCCGGAGCTGGGCCCCTTGTCCCAGACACCAGCCCACCTTCACCCCATTGCCTTTCCCTGGATGGACTGCCAGCTTGGCTGATGTTAACGGGTTTGAGAGGAGAAAAATACCCCCTGGGAGTCTCTAAAACCTTCATCAGGAAAGGAAGGGAAAAAAAAAAAAAAAGGCTGGCCGGCAGTGGTCTAGGGCTTGAGAGCAGCGTGACAGAAATCTTGATTCAATTATTCTGTTCCTCTGCACAATCCCCTTCCTCAGCTCCCTGTAAGGGATGTATGTTCTCGTGAACACATGCCTGAGTACTTAAGATCTGTAACTAGAAAATTGAGTCGGCCCAGCAGTGGATTGGCCTGTGGTCTGTGTGTTCCAGGCAGTGCGGGGCCCGCGGCTCTGGTTGGAGCTGTGGGTGCGGTGGAGATGATTCACGGCTCCTGGAAACCGCCTCCCCTCTCCCCTGCCCTGACACTCAGAGCAGATGTCAGAAGTCTTTAACTCAGTGGGTTGCTGTGCTGTTACTGCAGGAGGCAGTGGGCCTACCAGGTCTGTTGGTTTATGAGGTTGATGGTGTCATCTTTTCTGCCTTTGTCATCTGGAGTCCAGCAGATGTGCCCAAGCTGGAGCCTGGCTGTGTTTGCTTTCAAGGTGGAGGGCTAGGTGGTGTGAGACCCTCCCTCCCCGCCCCCACCTCCCCCGAGGGTGAGGGTCTGGCCAGAGATTTTTGGAGAAAGAAAAAGAATCTAGTTTGGTGTTTACACCAGATGGGTTCTGAGTTGGGGGGTGTTTTGTGTGTGTTGAGTGCTGTCTTGGCCCTCTGATTATGGGTTACTGTTTAGCTTCTCAAGCTGCTTTGAAAGGTATAGAGTGTCAGAATGTGGGTGTTGTTAGTCTAGACAGCTCTGTGCTGGTCAGATCATTCCTTAAGGGCTGTAGTCCATTTGGGCTATTGACCTTTCAGGGAGACAACGACAATTGGACTGTCTAGCCGGGTGCACAGGGAGCTGGGTGTCACAGCACTCTGAGAACGCCTCAAGGCTCTAGGATGTTTTGGCACAAAGACGAGTGAGCAGGACCGGGCTGTTGCCTTCAGACATGTGGAGGGTTGGCATGGAAGGCAAGAGGAATGAGAATTTGCCATGTGCCCTTGACTGCCGGCATGCAGCAGATGCAGAGCGCAGCACTTTGTAAAGCAGAGTGTGATCTAGGGCTGCCTCTGGAGGAAGTGAGCATCCCGTCACTAGAGGTATGTGAGTGCAGCCTAGGTGGCTACTTGCTCGCTTGCTTTATAAGAGCATCATGAATCAGATGTAGGCTTGCATGATCTTTGAAATCCTTCCAGTTTTGAAATTTATGACCAAGTTTGATCCCCAGTAAGACTGGGATGGTGATCCAGTCTGTATTCTGGGGGCCAAGGGAAAATGAGGGGATGGTCCTGAAAGGTTATAGGACTAGATGAATAAGAAGAACCTTTCTCCATCCCCTGCCCTGCACCATGGAGACGAGGCTGAGCAGAGAGGTGGGCAGAAGTGCCCTTGCTTACCCCAGCAAACTGTGTGGGAGGAGTACTGGGATGAGGTCTGTGTAATGCTCCCTATTGCCCTTTCCCATCCTCCCTGTGTCCCTCCCTGGATCTTTGAATTTGTTCCGGGGGAATTGAAGAGTCAGAGATCACCGCCCCAGGCTGTAAGGAGGGCAGCTCAGTTTCCAGGTAGTTTTGTGATGTTGGCAAAGCTACGCTGCTGATGTGGACTGGAGCGCCCCTGAAGCCTCAGTTCCCTGTTCCTGCCTGTCTGCCCGCTACAGTGAGAGGTTTTGGGGGTGGAGCAGCCAAGGGCCAGGGCTCAGCAGAGCCTGGGGACAGTGGAAGGAAGAGCTTCATGCGAGAGGCATGGTCAGCGGCCTCATTGCTGCCGACAGTGTTGTGGGAAAGGAAAGAACCAGTCCCTGGGGAAGCACAGGGGACTCGCCAGATGCACCAGAGGGCTGCCTGTGAGGTTGTCGATCACATTTTTCTCAGGTAGCAATTTTCTCAGAAGCCCTCAGCAGCCTGGGGGCAGGGCCATGGCACAAGAGAGGCCTCGAGGGCCACAGGAGGAGGCCGAGGGTCCTCAGATGCGGTGGCCAAGGCTCTGCAGGGTGGAGTCCCTTGCTCAGTTTTGGTTCTTAGTCACGTCCAGTTTGGACTTGAGTTTTGCCCTGTGGACATTTCCTCGGGGCGAGGTGGTGGTGTAGATTCCATCACAGAGGGCCTGCCCCCTAGGACTTGCAAGTTCTAGGCACACTGGGTGAGACTGGCGAGTCCAAAGTCTCTCTGATGCACAGTGGGCGAGGTGCTGAGTTGGGGGCGGCACTAAAGAGGAGAGAAAGGATGGGAGGGTTGCTGATTTAAACCAAAAGGCTCCGGGAGGACTCCTCGTAGAAAGTGGCACTTTATTGAGGGAAGCATATTTTATGCTACTTCTGTTTATAGATTTGGATGAATTAAAATCTTATAAAAATGACCATTCCATGTGGCTGGTGACTGTGGTATCGAGAACACAGCTTAGATACAAGTCCTTGGCACAGAGTAGGTGCTCAGTGAATGGTGGAATGGATTGACTGTGTGCCTATAAAGCATTCGTGATTGTGAGAAGAGTGGTGGGGGCGGGTTTCTATCTAGTATTTTGGGCTTTCATAGAAAGTCCTATTTGAGTAAAGACTTCTGCAGCAAAAGCAAAGAAATCAGGTCACTGTTAGTGGCTGCCGGGGGCCGATTCAGCCTGGAAATTCTAGGATTCTCCCCAAGGTATTTGCCTCCTAGGCCAAGCATGGGGACGGGGCTGATGTGTGCAGTCTCAGATGGATTGTCCTGTGGGTGTGGCCGTGGATACCATTCCTGGGGCCAGAGCTGGGCTGGTCAAAGGAAATTAGAGGGAGGCATATACAATGCAATGTGAGGAACAGCTTCCAGATTAGAGCCAGGCTGGGCCAAGGATAGGAGCATTGTCCTAGGAAGGAGGCGTGAGCAGGCAGGACAAAGCAGGAGCAGATGCACC
Source organism: Galemys pyrenaicus (assembly GCA_019455555.1). Taxonomy (NCBI): domain Eukaryota; kingdom Metazoa; phylum Chordata; class Mammalia; order Eulipotyphla; family Talpidae; genus Galemys; species Galemys pyrenaicus. The sequence goes on along the minus strand of JAGFMF010011802.1, from coordinate 3,248,081 downwards.
AAAGAAAGCATTTGGTTTGGGCTCCATGGCTTCTGAGACCTCTTGCAATCTGGGGACCAAGTGCATCTGCGACTCTCCTGTCTGGAAGTGGGTCTGCCTCCTGCTGCCTGCTGAGTGTGAGGAGGCTTCTGACGCGCTGACTCAGGGTGGGGTGCTGCTTCATCTCTTGGTGGGCCCACCTGAGAGCTTTCATGGAGAAGGCTGGGGCATCAGCCTTAGGAATCCCACTGGGCTGCAGGGAGGAGCCTGAGGTGGTGCCTCCCTCCCCAGGAAGGCCTGAGGAGGTGGTGGCGGACTGGACTGGGCTGGGCTGGGCTGGACTGGCTAGGCAGGGTTATGAATAGCGGTTGTGGGTGAAAGGGCAGCCCCAGATCCTCTGTTCCTTTCTGAGCCTTTGATCTGTTGTGGGGCCTCCTTCCGCTGTCTCCAGGATCCCATTCAGGGCCCTTCAACCTCCCCCTACCCATATCCCCCCAGAGTTTGAAAGGCCCTGAACATACTGAGGTCACCCGAGTGCGAATCCCTTTCATTAGCTCAGAAAGTCGAAAACCTCCTAATCCAGCAGCAGAGAGATGGTGGGGCCAGAACCTCTTTTTGGGCAGCAGAGGGTATACTGCAGATACAGTTCCCTGCCTCCTGGGCCCTGGACTGCGCTCCACCCGGCATGCAAAGGGCATCGAACCCAGAGGAGGCCTGGCCTTTCCCAAGAGTTGCCAAGTCTAGCAAGATTCTCATGGGGGAGGCCTGGGAGCATTTAGTGGGGGATTCTTTGTCAGTTCTCTTTCTGGGGGTGCCTGTCTCCTCTCTATGTGTCTTTCTCCATGTCTTTTGTTTGGGGTGCATCTCTTTCCGTGTTCTCTGCCTTTGTTTCTGTCTTGTTTATTGAGACTTCTGTGTCTGCTTCTGACTCCTGGTCTAGCTCTCACTTCAATTTTTCTTGACTCGCCACTCCCCGCTTCTCGTTCTCTCTCTTCTCTCTCCCTCCTCCTCTCTCTCCTCCCTCCTGCTTGTATGCACTCTTGCCCTCACTCTTACCTAGTCCCCTTGCCCGTCTCTCCTCCAGCTCAGCCCCTGCACTGCAGACCTCATGGGGTCACTGAGGGCTAGGCAGGGCTTTCAGAAGCTCACAGGCCAGGCCGAGCCCTGCGATCTCTTTTTCCATCATGGGCAGGCCCTGGTCTTCCTCTCTTAGGTCTCTGCAGAGGACTAGCGTACACTCAGACCCACCCTGTTTGCTGTTCCTGGGCTTGTGGCAGAACGCAGAAGGCCAGTAAGCATGCTCACATATTTCAGAAGGGAATTGGACGGTGGAAAAGCTCAGGATTCCTGAGTCGGGAGTCACTGGTAACCCTCTGTCTGGCACCAAGATCTAAATCTCTGATCTCTGGTGAGCCCCAAATAAGGAGATGAGGTATTGAGAAAGGACACAGCTCACAGGCCAGGGATGAATGGGTTTGAGGACTTCCTGTGTGACATCTTTGGCAAGTGACTTAATCACTCTGAATCTCCATTTTGTCATCTGGAACACAGAGGTGACACAAACCTTGTGGTTACCGGGAGAATAAAATGAAGTCACACCCACCAAGGACTTAGCCCCAGGGCCTGGTTGTAGTAGGTGCTTAATAAATAGCTGCAGGGGTAGTCAGGGACTTGAGAGTATGAGAAGGTCTGAGGAGGCTGGGAGCTGGCTCCAGGCACTGTTCTGTCTGGCAGCTGAGACTAGCAGATCAGACCACCCCCCACTTCCTGTTTGTCAGTCTGCTGGGTGGGCATCAAGACTGAACCACAGTGCCCCAGGTGTCAGTGCAAAAGGAAGGCCCACTCACTTTCTTTTGCTTCCTGTCCCTCAGGATGCTGGTTTCCCAGGCTCCTGGGTGGAAGAATAAGAGGGTCAAGCCTCAGTTTTTCATGCAACGAGGACCAGGGCACATGTGGTGTAGGCTCCAGGATGGAGGGCAGGAAGCCAGCCTCCTGGGTCTGGGGATACTGGGCAGCTGGGGTTTGAGTCACCAGTGTGGGCCTGAAGTCCTGCCCCTGTCAGAACACCCAGGCCGTGTCAGCCCAGGCGTTATTCAGAAGAGAAAATAGGCTGGTAAAAGAGAAGGGGTCTGGTCAGGTTGTACGGCAAAACCCCACAAAGCTTGGAGGGATGGAATCGTCCCTCAGAACATTCTTGGTCTCTCACTGCCGTGTGATGTGGCACACCTCAATTTCTTCTTTCCCTTTCCTTCTTTTGTACTCCAGCCCCCTCTGTTGAAAGTGACCAGCAACTTGACCTAATCCCATCAGCCTTTCACCCCCTGGAGTGTGGTAGTGGTGGCTGACCCTCTGCTTCCTCAGGATTTTTTTTTTAATGGAAAAGTATTTTTTTTTTAAAGATTTAGTTATTTATGCATATAAGCACTGGGATATAGGCCAGTATCACAGGAGGTGAGAGGATTCACCAGAGACAGAGTGGGGAGCAGAACAGACAGAACAGACAGCTGAAACACACTGCTGAGGGAAGCAGTGGGCGAGGCAGGAGGGGTCTGCTGCGCCATGTGGGTCCCCTCCTGGCGGGGATCAAGCTCCTGCTGCAGTGGCTGTAGCTGCTTCATAGTGCATTCCTTAACCCATTGCGCCACCAGGGAGGCCCTTCCTCAGGATTCTTGACCGGGAGCCCACCCTGGCCTCCCCTCCCTCTCCCCCTCACTTCTGTGTCCCAGCTCTTGTGTATCCTCTGGGCTGTCCCGTCTCTGGGTCATTAGCCATACGTGGCCCCCCACCCGAAATGTAGTCCTTCAGGCTGGTTTGTGGACCTGGCCTGGTTTCTAGAGTCAGTCCACTCTGGGGGGGATTTTCAGTGAGGACCATCAGCTCTACAGCCAACTGAGGCCCTCAGGCTCACCAGGGCAGGATGGAGTTTAGCAAACAGGCAGGTCTGCAGAGTGGGCAGGTAGTGACCACCAGTTGTCCTGGTCTCTGCTGGGCCTTCACCAGGACAGCCCGATCCCGGGCCTCCCATGAGACAGCACCCTCAGACTGGCCACATGGGGGTTTGGGGAGGGCCTTCTATGAGGTGTCTTTTTGTTGGGGGACGGGGACCAGGACCAAGGTTCTCACACAGGACCCGGCGATTGCCAGCCTGACCGCTGTGCTTTTGTTGACTTGGCCTAAATTTCAGACTTCGAATTAGTTACCAATGTGTAAAAATCAGAAGATTTCACATATGGATGCTTGATACTTCTTGGGAAAAAATTATCCAATCTGGCAGCATTGGGCAGGCTTTCCCACGGGACAAGTCATCTGGGGCTGGTGGACCTGAATCCAAAACTGTTCCCTACTCAACTTGACAGAGCCCCTCCCAAAAAATGGCACTTGTGCCCTGACTTTTTTTTTTTTTTTTTTTTTACCTGAAGGCCTTGGAGCCCCTGGGGTCCTAGTGTAGACTCCGTGGAACGAGTGTGGTTGAGCACAGGGTGTGTATGTGTGTATGTGTGTTCAGGGAAGTGAGTGGGCAGCCAGACTGGTAGGCTGAAGATGGGTGGGGTAGGGGAGGCCGGTGTCAAGGAACCACACCCTCCGGCTCCAGAACAGTGAGAGTGAGGTTATTCTTCCACACACGCCACATAGGGTAGTGCAGGCACAAAGGGCACCGGCCTTGCCCAGGGTGTGCGGAGGGTGGCTAGTGGCAGAGATAAAGACCAGGCTTCCATCCCCAGCCCCGACGGGCCACGCACTCTCCCCTGTCCTTCTGGCCTTGCACTACTGGCACCTCAGCTGAGTGCCAGGGAGTCAGCTGCCAGTGGCATCCTGGTAAATCAGGGACCTAAGGCCAGGTGGTCCATTGGAGGGGCTCTGTGGGCCTTTCCCTAGTGCCTAGGCCTGTCCCTCGGGTGGGGGGCCAGGTTTCAGTTCCTCCCAGCCCCTGAGTTTCATTTTGATTCTGTGAGAGCCTCTGTGAGAGCCAAGAACACTGAACACCCTGCCCCCACCCCACCTGTTTGCACACCTGTTTTGTGGCCCCCCTTTTCCCACGGGGCTGTGTACTGGGGTTCCAGAAAGCTCCGGGGAATGTAAAGAGCAGGGTGGCATAGTGTGAGGGTCGAAGTTCAGGGAGTTGGTTCTGGGCTCAACCAGAACAAGAGATTTGGGGTGAACCAAGGGGATAGGAGACGGGTGTAGAGTCTCGTTCCTGGTGGGCCGGTCCTGTGCTAGGCCTGTCTAGAACTCAAGGGGAATGGACTCACTTTCTACCCCACCTTGCATGCCCTGCTGCCCTGTGGGCAGAGAACCCACAGTCCTTTCTCTCTGGTTTTGAATTTGGTTTAATCCCTGGCTGCAAAGTTTGCAGTTCAGGAGTTGTGCAGGTGCCAAACTACTAGAGGCTTAGGAGGCAGGGGGAGCCCTGAGAGGAGAGAGTGGAAGCTCAGCCTTCTCGTCCTGGCCCTGACCGACTTGCTGGTGACAGTGGTGACATACCTTCCCCTGTCTGAGCCTCGGTTTCCTCATCTGTAATAGATTTCTAAGGCTCCACGTTCTGAACTCCTGGGCCCATCTCCAATCCTCCTGGTGTTATTTTAACCCATTGGTCCTCAAACTCTTGGCCTTGGCACCCCTTTAAACTCTTAAAAGCTTTTAGCTTATGAAGGTTAATGAAAATGCATATAATCTAAAACTATCAATTCATTAAAAATAACAGCAATACTTTAAAAAATAACAATAATAAACAAGTAACATCAATACTCTTTTTGGAATGAGAAGGAACCATATTTCCTAAACCAAAAAGTTTCTTGGTAGTTGTATTGCTTCATGATTTTGCAAATCTCTGTAGTATTAGATGAGTCTCATGTTTGTTTCTATATCCAATCTGTTGTGAGAGCACACAGCATACAGCCTCTGGAAAATTCCACTGTGTGCTGGTGACAAGGAGGAAGTCCAGTAAGAGCTTGTTATTATTATGAAAATAATTTTGAAATCACGGATCCCCTGAAGGGGTTTTGGGGATGCCTCAAGGGGCATCCGGACTAGACCTCAAGAATCTTTGCTCATGTTGTTGCACACTCTGAGCTTGTTCATTATTGCTACAGACAGGGAGAACAGGTAGGTGATTTCAGCTCAAAGAGAAGTGCCATCACTTCTTCCTGTTCGTAGCTCCAGAAGCCACGGCAGGTCTTTGAGCTGGGGAGGGAGTGACAGGAGAAGCTGGGCTTTGGAGATCTTCTCTAGTAAGTGGGGCTTGCAGTGCTTCTTGTTCCTTTCCCACGCTTGTGCGTCTGCAGAAGGCTCCTGTCATTTCCAGAAGAATTTCTGCAGCATTTGAGCTTCAATCTCACCCCAGCAGGCTTCCTCCAGGACCAGTGGCAGCTCCCTATTGCTTCCTAGAGGCCTGGGGAGAGAGCATTATAGGACCCCCTCACTTCCCCACCCCAGCTCAACTCTGCACTAGCCTGAAAATCCCTGACCCCCAATTCTGGGAATAGTTTTGGTGAGAAAAAACTCAGCAAAAGAGGTTGATTAAAAATGAAACAAAAGAAATGAAGTAGATTTGCTATTTATTTCAACTGCTGGCATTTGAGGGGAAAAAAAAGCAGATCTGGAAGGTAATTGAAAGGGGAGATTTTTGTTTTGATTCCTTGGCTATTACTGGGATGTGAGGAGTTGGTCACTCATGTGTGTATGTAACTTCACTTTGAAATTTCCAGTTTTCATTTTCATTGATACAAGAGTATCATTTGCCTTTGTCCTTCCTGGGACTAATGGACTAAAATGGAGCAGAGGTAGAAAGGGAATATCCTGAGGTAATTAGAGAGTAGTGAGAGGGAGGAGAAAAGGTGCTAGAGAACGGACGTGTGAGAGAGTGCCCATAGTGCAGCAATGAGCTGAGCTTTGAGAGGAGACAGAGGCACTGCCTCTTGAGAGACTGGGAAGGAGGATGAAAGGAGACAGGGGGAGGTGGTGGTTCAGACACTTGCCAGCACCTGCCACCAGGTGGCACCATTGACCCAAGACAGCTTAGTTGCTGTCCAGGATTAGGGACAGAGGGGTAACAGGGCGTTGTGCACTCTGTGAGCTTGATATACTCATAACTTGGTGGGGGGTGGCATTGTGCAGGTAGGCTGACCATTTTCCTGGGTCTCACTTCTCTGTCAGCATTTAGTCAGGGTAGGGAGAGGCTGGACCATCACTGTTGGGGGTCAAGCCAATTCTTCCTCACCTCCTTGATGAAGATGTCTTAATACGAACCTTTCTGTGAGCTGAGTTTTTGGTTCAGTCCAAGCCTTTACTTGATGTGTGACCTTGGGCAAGTCACTTCTGTTTGCCAATTTTCTTTCTGTTGCTATGAGATTTTGGGGGGCTTGGGAGGGACACTGACATTCTTTGGTGTGCTGGAGAGACCCCTGGAGTTGGAATTCAATTCACTATCTTCCTCTGTCAACTGTGTGACCTTGGACTGGTCACTTCCTGTCAGTGGGGATTATGGTAGTAACCTCCTCAAAGACTTTTCTATAAAATGGCAGGTTGGTCAGTGCTCTGAGATCTTTTCTGGCATTGTAGGAGAGGAAGAAGTTGCTGTTTATTATTTTTCTTGGAATTTAAGTTAGCCAGTAGGTGTTCTCCCATTCCCACAGCTTAGAAGTTTTGTCCTCTGCCTTATGGCAGGTGTCTGCTCTACATCACTGCTTCTCTGTTAAAATATCTCTTGCATCTACTCAGTTCTCTCCGTCCCCACTGCTACTGCCTTGGTCCCAGCACTCCTCTCCTTTGGACTATTGGATAGCTTCCTAACAGGTCCCCACTTCCAATGGCCCTGACTTCTCCAAACAGCCTGTCTTCCACATTACAGTGCCAGGGGCACTTCTGAAATATAGTTCTCACTAGTGACTCACCTGAAGGCTTCTCACCCTTTAAATCTGCCCTTTGTTCTCAGAAGCCTTCCAGACTTCTTAACTAGGTTGTGTGTGAGCCTTGAGCACTCCACCTTCTTCTTTTCAAGCTCGCTGCAGCCAGACCAGATCTCCCTCTATCCTTGAACACTGCTTGCCGGTTACATGTCCAGGCGATAGCATCAGGTAGCAGGAGTTCCTGTGCCGACTCCACCAGTCTTACTTGTGTGACTTCGGGCAAGTTATCTGACCTCTCTGAGTCTATTTTTCTAGATGTAAAATGAGGGCAGCTTGTGCCTGTGACCAGGTTATCGGGTGGGCCAAATCGGGTGATGCAGGATGTCTGCCCAAGTGCCTTGTGCTCAGTGAAAGGGGTCTGTCCCCGCTGCCTGGAAAACTGCCCCCCTCCCCCACCTCACCATTTCCCCAGCTGACTTCCCAAAGGTCAGAATGCAGCTTGGATTTCCTAAGTGAGGGCTTCCTTGATGTTCACACCTCACTGTTAGCACCCTAATGCCACCTGCCACACACAGAACCTGCCTATTGGCAAAGATATCACGTTTGTCATCATCTGTCTTTCCCGTGAAACTGAGGGCCCCTTGGGAAGGGGAACAGTGTCTGCAGCGGTCCCCATTGTGACCTTGGTGCCCGGCACAGGGTCTGGTTCATGGTAGCAAATGCATACTGAATGGGGCCCTGGATATCATAGAAGCGTGGAGCCCATCTGGTCAGCGGGTACAGAAGCCTGCACATCAGCCATCCCCAACTGACCCCAAAGCCTCCACCCTCCAGTTGTCACAGAAAGGATCTTGTGACAACCCTTCCGGAGGGCGAGGGGTCTCTCCCATGGTCTAAATACACACACACAGGCAGACAGGACTGCTGCAGCCTGCAGCCCCGGCCCCACCTGCCTCACCTGAGCAAATGTTCCAGGTATAGATCATGGTCCAGGTAGAAATTGCAATGAAGTACAGCTGTAATGGCCAGCACTTACTGAGTGATGAATATGTATTTTAAATTATTAATGCTCACCACCACTGGACTAGGTTGGTATACTTTTTTTTTTTTTTAAGATTTATTTATGCATACAAGAGCTGGGGAATAGGCCAGAGGTGCGGGGAGTGAGAGGAGTCACCAGAGACAGGGTGGGGGGCAGAAGAGGCAAACTGACTGAAATACACTGCTGAGGGGAGCAGCGGAGAGGTCTGCAGCTCCCTGTTTGGGAATCCAACTCGTGCTGCAGTGGCTGCCATAGCTTCATAGTGCTGTGCCTTAACTCCTTGCACCACGGGGAGTCCCCTAGGTTGTTATTCTTATCACACCCATTTTATAGAGATTCAGATCAAGGACATTGCCCAGGGCACAAAGGTCCACAGTGGCAGTGTTGGGACCGGCTCCCAGCAGTAAGCTCGAGTAGCATCACCTGCCAGAGTTACCTGCCACCCTGGTCTGCCTCTCACAGTGACACCAGGGTGACACCAGGGTGACACCAGGGAATATCCTCAGCTCTCTCCAACATGGGGCTTCAATTCCACCATTTTTTTTTTTTTCCAGTTCTGCTGGCCCCATCATCCTGCCAGGCTGAGCTCAGGGGGAACTTGGTTCAGAGCCTGCTTCATTACTCAGGTATCCCAAGTGCAGTTGACTAATCACATGTGGACTTGAAGCCACAGCAGGGCTGCTCAGTGGTGGACTGGAGTTCAAGCCCAGCCCTTCCATTTACTAACTGTGCGAGCTCTGACAAGGGCCTTAATTTCCTTGGGCTTTAGTTTCTTCATTTATCAAAAAGGGATAATAATCCCTGGGTCTCCTGGTAATTAGAAAAATGTTACCTATACTATTTTGATTAACACTGGCACATGACTCATTTTTAAAATACCAGCTATTATTATTTCTATCATCAGAGCACAGTGTTTTTAACCCCAAATCCAGATTCCTCAAGAAGACCTTGTGAGAATTTTCTAAATCTCCTGTTCTTTTGTCCTCTCATTTACTCTTCTCTGGTGATTATTTTATCTATAGTGCTAAATTTAATGATAAGATTATTCAGGCTAGGTCCAGAAGAAGAAGAATGTTGTACACACCAGAATTTACCCCTGCAGAATTTTAGCTCCATGCTGCAGAAGCTGATAATTCAAGCTGTAGATGAGGCAGCTTGCAGAGGGGGTGGGTGGGTGGAGAGCCTGGGGTCCTGGCCTCAGGTCAGCTACCCTCTTGCAGTGCCATCTCAGTCGGGTCCTTGTCCTCTGGGTCCTTGATTTGCAGTGAGCCTGCTCCTGAGCCTCCCTCCTCCCCGCCTCCTCCTTCATCATCTCGCTCTTCAGTTTCCTTTCTGTCTGAGACACAAATGCCATCCAGCACCTTTGAATGGTACTTTTGTTCCGTTAACATCTCTTTTCTGAAAAGGACGATTGGTCAGGTTTGTATCTTTTAAATGTTGGCACATTTTATCAGTTAAGAACTTGTGCACCTCTCTCCCAAGACAGAGCCTGAAGGAGACAGACAGAAGCAGTAAAGGGTGTGGTTTAGGGGAGACAGTGGAGGAAAAGCAAAATCTCTTTGGGGATCTAATATATGGTCCCTCTAAAAATACTTTCTTTCCGGTCCCCACCCCCCTCCCTTCCCAGGACCCCTAAGCATTTTCTAGATGGACTTCAGTTACAAGGTGTGTGTCATCCTTCTAGCTCCCAGGAGAAGGGGGAGAGGGGTGAGGACACAGTCATTTTTGTCTGAACAACCTCTTAAAGGTAGGGCTCCGATTCCTTACCTGTGGTTGTGATTCCTTTGGAGTCAGAGGGCCCCGGGTTGAGTGCTTGCATTCTTGGACAAGACATTCAGGACCTCAGTTTTCTTACTGGCAAATGAGACCTCCGAATGCCTTCCTCAAAGTCCTTGGCAAACTCAGTGAGAAGCAAAGTGTGAGCATGTGCTTTGCAGATTGTAAAGCTCTAGCCAGGGAGGAGTGTGTCCTTGTAGTTCATTTCATGTGTCTGCTCTGTGTCCTTGGGCACATTCCCTAACATCTCCAAAGGTCAGTTTTTCCATCTGTAAAATGGGCACTATAATACTTGGGTCATACAATTACTGTGAGAATTCCATAAAGGATGTCAGACACCTGGCACCCTCCTGAGCACGGGCAGATGGCTGGGACGAGGCTGGTGCCTTGTCTCTTTCAATTATTTTTCCTCTCTGTGCCTCTCCCTGTGTGCACAGTGTTTATAATTAAGCCGCAGGCTTCTGAAGTCTGGCTGCCCAGCCTGAAATCTAATCGGCCATTTCTCGGCCAGTGATCTAGGGCATCTTCTCTAACCTGTGCCTCAGTTCTCTTGCCTGTGAAAGGGTGATGATAACGCCCTCTTCAGAGGGTCGTGGAGTAGGAGCCCAGCGTCAGTCAGGTGAGCATCCTCCATTCTGCCTGACTTTGCTCCGCTAGGCACTCAGCACAGGGAACCTCGGGCCGCCATCTCCTTCAAACCCCCTTGACCGGTGAAGAAAGCCAGGTCAGAGAGGAGCGCGAAGAGATTTGCTCAAGGTCGCACCAGGAATTCTATCCTAAGATCTCTGAGGAATTTTCAGGGTTTCCCCGTGCCACCTTGAGAATAAACTCCCTCCAAAAGGCCGAGGCCCTGGAGAGAGACCACACTCTCCCACCTCAGCCCTGCGCGCCAGCGGGACGCCCTCTCGGCACTGAACGGAGGGCAGCCACTTTCCAGGAGGAAATCTGGACTTTGTGTGCTATGGAAGGAGAAATAAATTCACCCGCGCCAGAACATGGCGCAAAAAAAAGAAGGGAGCGCTGAGCGCCCTCGGGAAGGAGGCGGCCCGCCCGCCCGGCCTCCGCCAAGCATTTGCAATTTAATTGACATTTGGCGGCAGGAAGCCAATCAGTATAAGTCAATTGACGTTCCGAGATAAAACTAATCGCCGGCCCGGCGCTCCCCCCGCCGGCGCGGCCTCGGCTGGGCCGCGGGGCACAGCGTGGCGGCCGCGGCGCCGCGGGCCGGGCCCCGGCAGGTAATGGCGATGGCGCGTGTCTCGGCCCGCGAGGGGGCAGCGAGCGGCCCGCTGATTGCGGCGCAGCCCACGGCGGCCGGGAGAGGCCCGTAATGAATGACTTTATTTGCCGGGGCCCTGCTGAGAACAATTGAGTTTGTTATGGCAACAACGGATGCCAGCTTTCCGGGCCCCGGGGAGCGCGGGCGCGGCGGCAGCCGGGAGCTGGGCAGCCGAGCAGATGATGCGCGGAGGCGAGGGGCGCGGGCGGCGGGGGAACCGAGAGACGCCGGCCGAGAGGCCAGGCTGTTGGGCTGCCTAGGACCGAGGTGTGCCGGGGTGGGTGGTGCAAGCCGCTCTCCGCCTGGACCTCGGTGCAGAATGGGGATGGGGTTCCTTAAATTCCGTGCTTGCTATTGGACCGGCCAGCCCTGCTGGATCTCTCTGCGGCTCCTTCCCTCAGTCCCCCACTCCCTTCCTTGGCCCGAGGTTGGTTCTAGTCTTGCTGAGCGATGCCCTCCATGGACTTTTTGTCTTTTCCACCAGCGGGAACGGAGGAAAAAAGCACAAAGCACCCCTGCTTCCCATGTCAGGGCTTGACAGCTTCGGAGCTGGACTTAAGCCCACCATATGCGCTGGCATTGTTTTGGTACCCTCCACCCTGGAGAGATAGCCATCCTTCCATCTCTGCCCTCTCTCTCCATGCCCATGCTCTGTGGCCTGGCATCTTCACAGGAAGCCCTCCTTGCTCCCATAGAGCCCCTTTTGAGCCCCCACACCCTCCTACTGCCATTCCCCTCAGATCATGAGTTCAAAGGCAGGAGACACCTTGGAATCATCCCAAAGGCTTCCTCAGCCCCCAAGATTGGACCTGACACAGAGCACAGACGTGGAAGGAAGTGGACTTCTCTCTTTGAATTCTCTTGCTTCCCTTCTGCTTAGAGAAATCAGAGAGCTTTTTACCCTTCTTCTTTTCGTCTCTAGTTCTGTTTTTAGGATGGCTACCATTCATTCATTCACTCAACAAATATCTACTGAGAACGAACTGTATTTCAGGCACTCTAATATATAACAGAGGCCTGCGCTTGGGGAATTCCCTGGCCAGTGAGAGATGATAATGCTATTCATGCGACAGATATGTGTCAGGCACTACTGTGTGCTGAAGCTTGGCTGAAATCCCTTTAGTTGGCAAAGGCTTAATAAAGTCGTGCTGAGGACTTTTCCATCTGTCATTGCATTTGGTGATCCCGCGTGTCTTCCTGTGACGATCGCCCCATTCACAGATGTACAAACTGATGCACAGATGTACAAACTGATGCTTATAGTATCAGTTCCACGTGCTGTATCATTCCACATGATGCTGTGGAGTTTAGACTGGGAGTTGGACACTACTTTGTTGTGTGAGCTCTGTCCATTTTCGTCCCCTCTCTGGGCCTCAGTATCCCCATCTGTAAAATGGGGGAGTTGGAACTGATGGTTTCTGAGAGCCAGTGAATGTGAATGAGGGGAGATGGACCCATGTTCCAAGCGTCAAGCTCCTAATCATGCAATGTGGGCAGAGGTGGGGGGTACGGGGCCCGTGTGGGAGAAGAGAAGGCTCTCTTTTCTCAGCTTTGTGAGACTGACAGTGAGACAGATGGGAAAGATGAGAGGTTAAATAACCAATCCAGGGTGACACAATTAGTAAGTTGCAAGCCTGGGATTCAAACCCAGGCAATCTGTTTTGAGAACCCATACACTTAACCATTCCGCTAGTGACAGAGGCGGCGCACAACTCTTCCCCCACCTCAGTCCACTTCCTGCTCTTATGCCTCACCCAGTTTGAGTCCCCCTTCTTGCTCTCTGAGTGCCGAAGCTCATTCTGCACGTGTGTGTGGCAGCTGGATCACTGATTTTCAAGGTGTCTTTTCTTCCTGGCTCTTCTTCCCGGCCTTCCCCTTTTTGCCTTGCTGCAGACATCTGAGAGAAGCCTCCAGCAGAAAGGAGAAGCTTGTTATGGAACCTGGGTGCCTGCTTGGTTCAGTTCTAGCTGAATTATTTTTTTTTTAAAGATTTATTTATTTATGCATACAAGCACTGGGGTACAGGCCAGAATCACGGCGGGGGGGGGTGAGAGGATTCACCACAGACAGAGCGAGGAGCAGAACAGGCAGATCAACAGAAGCACACTGCTGAGGGGAGCAGTGGGCACAGCAGGAGAGGTCTGCTGTACCATATGGGTCCCCCTCCCTGGCCGGCATCAGGGATCAAACTCGTGCTGCAGTGGCTGCGGTTTGCTTCATAGTGCGTTGCTTAACCCACTGCGCCACCAGGGAGGCCCTGTAGCTGAATTATTATCTGGGAAATGGGCTTCCAAAAAGGGTAGGGAGAACTCTCCTGTTGTGTCTTAGGAACAAACTCTCCTTCATGGCTGAAGAAATATATTTATTTTAGTGAATTTTGGCACCTGTCCCTCAACAGGGGTCTAGAGAACTTTTTCTCCCTAGAGAGATTCCTTTTTCAAGAAGACGAATTAGGAAGATAATTCCTATGTGGGATCATCTTAACCGGCAGAATTGGAGAGGTCTTGGAAATCGCATCAGTGATTTAAAGTCCTAATGTCAACTCAATGTCCCCTCTTTAAAACAGTCACTTTGTAATACTTCCTTTGTTACCCAAAATGAAACTAGAAAAAAATATAACCCACTAACACACATAATTTAAAGAAATTCAATACAAGGCCCAAACTGTAGCAAAGAGGGCAAAGAAAAGTAAAATCATAATAAAAGGATGTATTTCATTATGTAAATGCTCAGGCATGACCACACCAGAAGACATAATAAAGTAGTCAGTTGCTTGCACATCGGCATAGAATCACCATGAAAGCAAAGGCTCCAAATGTGGACAGCTGTGCTTTTTGGCAATACAGATACCTCCGGTGGTGTGCTGCCATCAGAAAACTGATTTTCAAAATTGTCAACATCTCTTGATAAAATTCCAACCAAAGCAAAGCATAATCTTCCCTCGTTTTATGTGATGGCTGTATTTTTAGAAAAGTCAGCGTAAATTAAAATGCCAAGATTGTGTGTGTAACTAAAACAGAGTCAGGTCCCTAACCTGGATGTTAGAAGAGCAGCTCCATAGTTGTGTGCTGTACCACGCTGGGCCCACTCGTTAAATTTCATAACTGGCCCCCCAAGAACAATAGCTCAGGGATTCCCCAAATGTCCTCAGATTTGATCGCCCTAGTTGAGATCCAGTGGGACAAATCAGTTTCCATCTTTCTTCGAAAAGGTCTGTGACTGTAAAGAAGCAAATTTGCATTTATCGTGTACCTGTTGTGTGCAGACACTGGCACTGCGGTGCCCCAGAAACACGGCGTGATGTGCACCTGCGATTATGAAAGTCACATGCACGGATTCCAGTCTCCCTAGGGGACCTCAGTTGGTGATCACAGTCCCACCTACACCTTCTTCTTGGCTTGGCCTCTGCCTTCTTCCTCATGCCCCTAAGTCCAAATCCACCATTCCCTCTCCTCCCCCAGAACACATTCCCTTCCAGCATCAGGTAGACTCTCTCTCTCTGGGAACCTACTGCCTGCTCTTTGGGGCTCTCTTAGGGTACCCTGTGTGTATGAATCATAACTCCATCTTCAGGCCTTATTTCCCTGCCAGAGAACAGGCTCTGCTGAGAGCTGAGATTGGGTTTCCTTAAACAGGAGTCAGAACACCAGCAAAAGATGAATAAATGCCTGAATCAGGGGATGCAGCTTAGCCAGGCACCTGTCTCTCTTCACTTATTGTCCTTTCTTTTCCTGTCCTCACCGACTGACCTGAGAGGCTGTGCTATCTCATTTGGGGACTACTGGCTTGCTTGCCTTGCCCTCGTGCTGTAGACTTGGCAGAGTTACTGACCCCACTGCACAGATGAGCTGAGCTGTGTAAGCAAGGTCACACAGCTGGCAAGTGGCAGGACCAGAGCTGGCACCTGGTGCTCTACCATCTTTGTCATTTAAACACTTCTAGGGCTGGGCCTCGCCCCTGGGGAGTCATCATCCACTTGCTGGCTCGACTCCATGTTGGGCAAGGCTGATGGCTGCTCTGTTCTGGGTGCTGGGGATACACAAGGAACAGAACAGAAATCTCTCTTGAAGAGTGATATCTAATGAGAGGAGAGAATAAAGGAAATAAAGACCATGTCACTGGATGCTCCAGAGGATCACAAAGCTAGAGAGGAGACAGAGAAGGTGTGTGTGGGGGGGTAGGCTGGTTTATAGAGGGTGGTAACATAGACACAGATGAGCGGAAAGTCTCAGGGAGCCGAACCAGTATGTGGGGAGGAATGTTCTGCAGAGAGGGAACAGCATCCATAAAGGACTGAAGCAGGGAGGTGTGTGGTCTGCTGAGGGGACATCAAGGAGTCCAGTGTGGCTAGAATAAGAAAGGAGAAATAACAGAATAAGAAAGGAGATGGGAGAGAAAGGAAAGGGGAGGAAGGGAGGCCAGAAAGTTCTGCAGAGAGGGAATAGCATCCATAAAGGCCTGAAGCAGGGAGGTGTGTGGTCTGCTGATGGGACATCAAGGAGTCCAGTGTGGCTAGAATAAGAAAGGAGAAATAACAGAATAAGAAAGGAGATGGGAGGGAAAGGAAAGGGGAGGAAGGGAGGCCAGAAAGGTAGGACTGCAGGGAAGTGTACCCAGATACAGTCGGGCCTTGTAAGCTACGGTTCACGATGGATTTTTCTGAGGGTTAGATGGGGCATCGGTGGCTGGTGGTCCAGAACCTCCCGCAGGAACTTCAGAGCAGTGTTTGACGCCTGCTGCCCAGTGGGCCACTCGCTCTGGCAGACTTGCCCTCCTCATCTCCTGAAACTGCCCTGAGGCTGGGTAGCCATTCCTGTCATCAGCTTTCTCTGTGGTCTCTTGTCATCTCTCCCCAGTGGGTTCTCTCAACTCTGTGAGCCCCTCTGCGCCTGGAATGAACTGTAAATGTATCGATACACAATCACACAAGGGCTGGGTGGTTTGGGACACAGACAGGACTCTGGGGTGTGGGGATGAGGGCTCCTGGGACTTGGACGGGCATTTTGTGGGAGAGGGAGGCAGTATGCTGTAGTGGGAGGCCCAGAAGCCCTTCCCCCCACCCTCAACCAGCCCCTCATCTCAACTTTGTCTCTTGCCTCAGCAATGGCTCCCCCCAGAGGCGCCTGCTTTATTTATTGCTTCTCCCCAGCTCCCCGCGGGCAGCGAAAAGTCCATTAGTGCGTTTGCGGACTCTGCCAGCCTGAGCAGATGCAAGGCTTATTTGCAAACTGTCATTGCCCTGGCTTCCTCCAGAGACTCCCATGCTGGGCTCAGCCTTGTGGCTCCAAGAGCCACCTCCCCCAGGCAGACAGCCCGGCCAAGGCCCTGTCCCCTGATTTCCCAAAGCGCAGCGTCTTGGCTTGCAGTTGGGAAAATTAAATTAAATGCCACGGAGGAAACATAACAGCGCATTGGGCCATGTTGACAGAGGAGAATGAAGTTCTCTCTGTTGATAAGAGCTCATTGGTGTAGCATAAATTAGGGAGGGATGAGAGAAAGCGCAGAGTCCTGGCCCAAGGGCTGGGGATCCCGGTTCAGGTCCCAGCTGGACCAAGTCCCAGTTGGACTGCTCTGTGTCTTGGTGACTTCTGGATAACAGTTTACCACCCTCTGGGCTGCAGTTTCTAAATCGTCCGAGAAACTGTAGGCAATCTTAGAATCCATCCTAAGCCCTAACATTCTCTGAATTGAAGTTTGAGTGTTTCCTTTACCCAAGTCATAGGGGCAGAGTAGTGTGCCCCTGAAATTCTGAAATTGAGATTGGCCTCAGTGGAGTAAGAGACATTTAGGAGCTGAGATGCTCAGGCCCTCAGTCTTGCCTGATCTGGTAACTGCTGTGTGACCTTGAGCCAGCCACCTCCTCCCCTCCCTGCCGTGCTTGTTTTGTCATCTGTAAAACGGAATGATCATCTCTTGTCTACCTCCTGAGGTTATGGTGAGAAGCAGATAAGCTGATGAATGCGAAAGGTCAGCGTGAGTATCACTCGAGGACAGGTGATTGTTGTTATTACGGTGGTCATCACTTTCATGTGCGCCTTACCTGGTTGAGGTGTACAAGCTTGTGTCATCCAACGAGATGCCTGCAGGGGAACACAGAGCCCAAATGAATTTAGCTATGCACAAGGGGATGACGGTGCGTTCGCGAGGAATGAAGAGCCCCTCTTGTAATTTGTGCTTGCTCAGTTCCATGCCATCCTAAATCCACTACCGACGTGCATGTGTGCAAAAACATACCCCAGATACACACAAAAGCCTCTCGAGTTCTTTTCAGCTGGGACAGGAGATGATACACATTGGCAGACAGAGGCTGATCTCTGTGTATCCAAGAGGAGTCGAGCCAGTCCGAGTATATCTAACAGGTCAAGCTCTGAAATGAAGAAGCAATAAGCCAGTGAAATGGTACTATCACCGAAACATGATTGATCAATTGAATTCTATCAGAGACAGTGGACAGTGAGATTAACTCAGGCCTGATAGGTTCAATGAGTTAAAGCATGATGTTCATTTCAGCTTCATTTCACCAGTCTTTGCTTGTGAAATTGGTCAATCAATAGAGGTTGAAGATCATATATATATATATATATTGGGGACCATCTTATGGGGAATATAATCTCAGTAGTTGGCTCCTGGCTGGGGCTGCCTGCCTCGGGTAATGGAGACAGAACAGAGACTCCATCAGCCCCATCGAAATGGCCTGATATCTTCTCCAAATGAAAAGTATTTTTGGATCTCTGATGATTTATCTTTTTTTCTTCCCTCTCACTTTGATCTATGACAAAACCCATACCTATCTTGGAGAAATATAGTGATTTCTCCTGAAAACATTTGTGCAATGATCAGATAGATACACTTCAAAATATGAACCTTCTTTTTAGTTATATCGTCCTTGGAAAAAAATAAAGAGAGTAATTCAAAAACTCAAATGGGGGTAATGCAAAGATATCAGAGTAAATATGATTTTTAAAGCCTTTTATTTATTTATTTTGTGTGGTGGGGGAGGGGGACGGACTGCTGTGTGCGTGAAAGTCGAAAAGGGTTGCACACGCGAGGAGTCCTTCCAGGTATAATTAAAACAAAGCCTGTAGCATTCTTTGATCTCATTTAAAAGCACAATTCACAGAAACAAATCACCCTTTTGCTCTTAGTCATATTTCATATTTTCACTATGGTGGGTAACGTTCTTGCTAATTAGTGTGCATATCTTTCTGTAATGTAAGGTGGAGTAATTAGGCACTACTGTTTGAGGTAATGGACTTGGAAAGTATGGATTAGAGAGAACAGATTTGTCCTGTGGCGATGCATAAGGTATTACTTCCTTTCTGTCTGTTCTTTGAGGTCATCTTGATTCATAGAAGCACAAAGAAATCCCATCTCTTCATACCAACACCACGAGCGCTTCAGTGATATATTTGTACAGCATATACATCAGAGTATATATTAGGCTCTGGATAATGGATAATGATGCTGAGCAACTAGAGAGAAGAGGCTTGCACGCTTTGCTCCTCTCCCTTTCCTCCAGTTTCTGCGTTCTGATCCTACTGAATTATAGCCAGCTCCCAGGCACCTGGTTTACTCTGGCCTTTGCATATGATGTTCCCCTCAATGGAATGCACTTTCTCTTTCCTCTTTTTTTTTTAATTAAAAAATTTTTTTTAAATTAAGTCCTTTATCCTTAAGATTTGGGCTTTATCTTTCCAGATCATCCATGTCCTTAGTCTGGATTAAGTGGAGTAGTTTAGAGTAGGTTAAGAAGCAGACTCTGGCAAGTTTGTATCTCAGTTCCTCTGGTTCAGCTGTTGTCACTTTGTGCAACCCTCTTGTGACCCAGTGTCTCAGTTTTCTCATCTATAAAGTGGGAGAGGGCAATAACACCCATTGGCATCATTGGTTTGTTGTGAGGATTAAACGGATAAGGTGCTTAGAACACTGGCTGGCACAGAGTGAGCTCTACCCGTCGAGCTGTCTGGGCTGTCTGCTTCTCAGGCTCCCTCACACTCCTCACTACACTGGAATTATTCACTTGTCTATGTCTGCTGTTGGAGGGTAAGCACGAGAACCTAAACCCTGTCTAGTTCAGGGGTCAAGTGCAGAGCCAGACATCCAATAGGATTTGGTGCTTCTCGGTCAGGATAGAGGGGTCTGGAGGTCTCGAGCAGCAGTTGGGGGGTCTTGTGTCTTCCTAGGCCCAACTCTCTTCTGCCTTGCTTCCTGGCACTGCACAATTCTTTTTCAGTCTGACCTCATCCTCCCCATCCCCGAGAGCGGAATTATTGGTCCCTTGGGGCCTTTTCCCTGCTGACAGCCTGTGACTCATCAGGTAACACACAGCACAATCAGATTCACTCTGGTTGAACCTGAACGTATTTGGCAATTTTACAATTTCGCGTTTTCCTGCTCCGAGAAGAAAGATTGAGTGAAACTAATGTCTGGATAATGGTAGTTCCAATGGAATTTTCCTCCATGCCACTTTGATTTTCTCAGTCTGCGGCCCCACTTTAGGATGGGATTTACAAAATCACCCGAAACATCAATTTTGGTTCTGGGCTGCCACAGGTTTTTTCCAGCCCTGCCACCCTGGTCACTCACACAGGACCAGCTCAAGTGGATGCTACAGAAAAGTTACTAACTGAATCATACCTGTTCTCATAATACAGCACCTTGTCCCCTCCCTTTATCTGTGGTCTGACTTGGGCCCTCCCTAGTATACCTTCTCCTTGTTGTTAGTCATTTGGGTCACCTAACCATTCAAACAGCATGCAGAGAATAGAAGCTCTGTGAATACTTTTTTTAAAAATCTATTATTTATGCATATAAGAATTGGGGTATAGGCCGGAGGTGTGGGGGGTGAGAGGATTCACCAGAGGCAGAGTGGGGAGCAGAAAAGGCAGATCGACCGAAACACACTGCTGAGGGAAGCAGCGGGCGAGACAGGAGAGGTTTGCTGCACCATGTGGGTCCCCTCCCTGGGCAGGAATTGAACTCATGCTGCAGTAGGTGGTGATAGCTTGATAGTGCTGAGACTTAACCCCTGCACCACCAGGGAGACCCCCTCCATCAATTATTTTGAGTAGAAGAATTAATGAGATGTTGCTGAACTATGAGCAATAAAAACTGCAGATTTTTTCTCTTGGTATGTACCATCAGCAAGTTTAAAGCTCAACTAAGTGTTATTGTTTATCATTCTATTGTTGAAATTTTATGAATTGCCTCAAATCTTTCTTAGAACTAGGGGGAACATAAACTCCTTGTTGATTCTTCTGGGGTCACAGATACAGTGGGAGCCACTCCTGAAGGGTTTCTCCTGATATCTCCGATCATAGCAGAGAGACTGTCCGACTGCTAAGTCCCCCTGAACCATCTAGTCCAACAGCCCCTCAAGTCTTCCTACATCACTTGTTCAGTTGACAAACACTAATTAGCCTCTCCTATCCTGGAGGTGAGTCAGACGTGGATTCTGTCCTCAGAAGGTTCTAATTTTTGGTAGACAGGAATGAAATAATAATTCTAAAATTAACTCGTGTTCATTAAGCACTTCCTATGTCTGAGGTACTACTCTCAGCATTTAACACATATCCTCATTCAGTGCTCTCATCAGCTCCAGATCTTATTATTGTTCCATTTTATGGATGAGAGAACTGATGATTGGAGAGATTAAAGACATTCTTCAAATGTGATAGACTCGTCAGAGAAAGAGTGAAGACTTTTTAAAATGTAATTTATATATATATTTTACATCAGTGTTCGTTTTTGTACAGTGTTTCCTTTCTCCTCTCAGGTGCAGTTCCCATACAGTTCCTGCCGCCATTCACCTGCTCACCATCGCCGTAGTCCCTCATGCTCTTCCCTTCCATTTTGATCTCTTCCCCTCGCCCTCCCCTCAAGAATATCTCTGATTTATAGTTGCCTGTTGATTTTGTTTTGTTTTTTATTGTTAGTATTTCCCCCAATCTCTTATTTGGTTCCCCTGTCTGCCTCCTCTAAGTGAAACCATCCAATGTTTTTCTTTTTTCTTCTGACTTATTTCACTGAGCATAATTCCTTCTAGCTCCATCCATGTTGCTGCTAATGGCATGAGTATACCTTTTTGATTGCTGAGTAGTATTCCATTTTGTATATGTACCACAGCTTCTTGAGCCAGTCATCTGTTTTTGGGCATTTGGGTTGTTTCCATATCTTACCTCTGTTATTTATGCATATAAGAATTGGGGTATAGGGCCTCCCTGGTGGCGCAGTGGGTTAAGCAACGCACTATGAACCAAACTGCAGCCACTGCAACACGAGTTCGATCCCTGCTGCCGGCCAGGGAGGAGACCCATATGGCACACCAGACCTCTCCTGCTGTGCCCGCTGCTCCCCTCAGCAGTGTGCTTCTGTTGATCTGCCTGTTCTGCTCCCCGCTCTGTCTGTGGTGGATCCTCTCACACCCCCACACCTCTGGCCTGTACCCCAGTGCTTGTATGCATAAATAAATAAATCTTAAAAAAAAGAATTGGGGTATAGGCCAAAGGGTGGGGGGGTGAGAGGATTTACCATAATATTTATATTCACCATATAAATAGTGCTGCAATAAACATGGGAGCGCATGCTTCCTTTCTAATTAGTGTTTTTGTATCCTTTGTATAGATTCCTAGGAGGGGACTCACTGGGTCATATGATAGCTTCATTTTTAGTAATTTGAGGAACCTCCATACAGCTTACCACAGGGGCTGGACCACCTTGCATTCCCACCGGCAGTGTCGGAGAGCTCTTTTTTCCCACACAACCTCGTCAACATTTGTTGTTGCTAGTTTTTTTAATATGGGTCATTCTCACGGGTGTGAGGTAGTATCTCATTGTGGTTTTGATTTGTATTTCCCTGGTTATAAGGAATGTTGAGCATTTTTTCATATACCTTTTGGCCATTTGCATTTCCTTTTTGGAGAATTGTCTTTTTTTTTTTTTTTTTTTTTGAGAAGTGTCTTTTTAAAAGTTCTTCTGTCCATTACTTGCTGTCACCTCCGTAGGTTAGTTACTGTCTCTGCCAGTTTGCTCAGCTCTACAATGGGAATTTAAAGAGCAGCAACCTCACAGGATTGGTCATAGGAGTAAAACCCAGAGTGGTGGACCCTGCAGCTTCCTGGAGAGATCCAGAAGAAAGAGCAATTAAATTAAATTGGAGGTCGGCGGCAGGGAGGAGGGGGCATGTTGGCTGAGCTCAGTGGGCCAGGGTCAAGGTTGAAACAACGGAAGGGATAGAATTAATGGTGGTGTTGGGGTGGTGCAGGGAGAAGAGGAATAGTCTGTTGGGATGGCTTTTGGGGGTGACTAGAGGGATGAGCCTGATCGGAGGGCCAGATCATGAAGACCAGAAGGGTTTAGTCTTTGTCCTGGGGAAGAGTTTTCCTGCCGAAAATGATGAGGACCCCAGCTAACATTATTTGGACACTAATCTTGTGCCAGGATAAGCATGTCACAGGGATTAGTTTATTTAATCCTTTTAAAAGCCCCAGGAGTTGTCCTGTGTACATTGTTCCCAGATTACAGATGAGGAAACAGAGGACTTTACTCTTAATAGTTGATGTGAAGAGTAAAGGGAAGTGGAACGAGCAGATGAGAGACCAAGGTACAAGTCTCAGCTGACAGATCATAGTCAACCTCTCGGACCCTCAGTTCTCAAGTCTGTAAAACAGAACAAATATGAACCTTATACAGATGTTTTGAGAATAAATGAAATTTAAAGATACAAAATACCTTCTATCAGTACCTCACTGAACAGAGCTCCATCCTGGGTGAGGACAGAGGGCTTGGAGAAGCTGTGTCCCCCTCATCTATGTCTGTAGCCCCTTCACTCTTTACTTGGGACAGATGATGCTCTCAAAACTGTATGCAGGGCATTTTTCTAATGAAGCCCTGGAATAAATACCCTGTCCCTGCTTTGATAATCTATAGTCATACCTGGCCCCTTCTATGGAGAAATCCTGGAATTACTACTGCCCTCAGCAAGCTTTTATTCCATCTGAAACAATTTCTTAAAGCTGCAAATTAGCATGATATAAATTAGGGTGGTCTCTGCTTTATAAATTGCTTTTAGAATTAGCACCACAGTTATCAGAGGAGGCCAACCCAAGGCTCCTATGCTCACTTGACCCAGTCTAGAAATGTCCCAGGTCTCACGAGCTGAATCTCCCCAACCACCCTGATTTTAGACTCCTGCAGCAAAT
Organism: Galemys pyrenaicus; assembly: GCA_019455555.1. Lineage (NCBI taxonomy): Eukaryota > Metazoa > Chordata > Mammalia > Eulipotyphla > Talpidae > Galemys > Galemys pyrenaicus. Next base: position 3,224,960 of record JAGFMF010011802.1, on the reverse strand, counting down.
GGACCACCAAAACCTGGTCTGTCCTTTCTTCACTGGGAGAGGCAGATCTTGGAGTCTGTTGGGTATCCCAGTAAGTAGTAGCAAGCTGGTTGGATGTCAGCTAGCCAGGAACCCTGCAGAGCAGTTCTGGAGAGGACCTGGGACCCTGGGATAAGGGTGGTGTTGTACAGAAAAGTAGTAACAGGACCTGGGAATTATTTTCGCAACGTCAGATAGATTAAGGGTAATTCTCTTCTTCTCCTAGAGAAGAAGAGAATTTTTCCTGTCTCTGACATTCTTCCTGAAGCCCCTACCCGCCCCCCAAAAGGTCTCTCCTCAGACATGTCTATTCCCAAACTAAGTATTGAGAAAGACAACGGGATCCCCTGGGTAAGCATGGGTAGGGGTGGGGTGAACATTGGGGATAGTCCCTACAAAGACTCCACAAACAACTCACAAGGGAAAATAAGTTAATGCTCATTTATTACTACTTAAGAGACAAATTCTAGGTGCATTTTGGAGGAGAAAGCAGATAGGACTGACTCGAACTTCTCACTTCATTAATGGAACCCCTGAGGTTCAGAAAGGGATAGAAACTTGCCTGGGCTCACACAGTAAGTAAGGGCAGAGCTGGGGCTAGAACTCAGGTCCGATGGCTCCCAATCCTCTTCCTACTGGGTCCTGACACTGCCCTGCGTACCGAGGAGCAGCCATGAGGGTGAAGGGGCATCTGCAAGGGTTCTGTTTGGGTCTGGGCTCTGTACAGAAATGGGGGGAGAGAAAGGCGAGAGCCTGACCCGTTGTCACTAGCTTCCCTCTTTCCTGGGGCTCCGTGGCTGCCTCCTGGGGCTGCATCCCCTGAAAGTCATGATGCCAGAGGGATTGTGGAGATTCCTGTTTGTTTGTTTTTCTCCCAGCGAGCATCTGCAGGCATAAAATACATGATGATTTTTAAAGAAACAAACCAGACCCCTCCAAGAAAAATGCAAAGTCCCTGAATTTGCTGTGCTCTGAAGAAAATGCATTGGGTTTATGATCTTTTAAGACATACAGGAGACAGCTTTCTCTTGACAGATGGAAATCTGAGGCTATTTTGCTTCCTCCCTCTTTGCGTGACCAGACCCGATTGTGTAAAGCTTTTAGCTTCAAAGCCGGGTTGTGAATAACATTGGTTTAACCTGAAATTTAAAGCCAGCATTTCTTTGCTCCCCGAGACGGGGCTTCCTGCCCCTTGCTCCCCGAAGCTAGCTTCCAGAATGTTAATTCTACCAGCTATGGTTGACTAAGCCCAGCACTGGGTCTATTACATATTATTTGATTTGGAGTAGAAAAAAAGATTTAAAGATACCATGCCCCCTGTATACCTTTGTACTTCTGCCCATGTCTGTCCATATATTTAAGCATACTATTCGCATTGCAGTTCAGACTTTTCTCCCTGGAATAAAATGGGTCTGAGCATTTCTGTAGGCTGCCTCCAAGACCATATCCTGATGAAGTCAGATCACATCTCTGTGGCACAGATAAAGAATGCCACGGAAGCTTCTACTGGAGGCATGGAGCATCAGACCTGTCCTTGTGCAGGGGATGATTTTCTGGTGTTTGGTTTCGTGGCTGTATTGAGTGTGTTGTGGGTTCATTTGGTTCAGACTGGCTGTGCACCCACTGTGTGCCGGACCCCGAGGCAGCTCATCCATGTCGCTGACCTCTTCGTTAGAGAATTTTGTGTTGGTTGATATCTCCATCTTTACTGATCTGATTGTTTTTCCATTAATGTTTGTCTTTCCTACTGGACATAACTCATGAGGCCAGAGTAGGCCGGCTGTTCATAGCTGTATTCAGTGTTAACACAGTGTTTGCTTACCAAGGTTAGTTCAGGGAAGAATGAATGAATGAATGAAGGAGAGGAACTGGAGGGATCCTGACATTTGCAGACCAGACCTGCAGAAGGATGGTTGTCAAAGACATTAGTAATGTGTTCATTTATTCCATAAATATTCCCTATGGAGGAGACAGAGATGACTTAATTCTGGTTTCTTCCACTCCCCCAAGGTAACCAGCAGTGTAGTGTGGTGGTGAAGGGCCCAGGGAACTTGACTCCTAAGGTAGGGAGGCAGTGTCAGAGTCCTGAAACTGGAGAGTCTGGGCATGAAGGAAGGCTTCCTGGCAGAGGTGGCGCACGGCATCCGGTTCCCTCTCTGTCCTAGTGACAGTGCTCACTCCAGTGAGGAGGGTTCGCCTTCCCGAGGCAGGGGGCTGGGGTGGGGGTGGGGGTCACATGGGGCTGACAGGCTAAATGTGTGCTTCACCTTCAGATTCCCACAAGTGCAAAATCCATGTTACCAGCCCCTAGTCTTTCCAAAAGATGAAGCTTGGGAGCATGGTCTGATGTAAAGGAAATAGGAATTCAGACCCTGGGACTGAGAAATGTGGAGGGCAGTTATCCCCTTAACGCCCTGAGTGCCCCAGAAGGCAGGACATCCACCCTCTGGCCTCAGGGGCCAGAGAACCACCGTCTGACTCTCAGTTCCTTCCATCTGCCTCTCATCTCTGGGCCTTTGCAAAGCCAGTCTCCTCTGCCGGGTCCACCCCCTCCACCACTGCCGGCTTTTGCCCCGCTGAAGCCTTGTTCTGGACGCTCAAGCAAGGCTTCTGCTTGGCAGACTCCCCGGCTCCTCACCATGAAGTCACAGCATAGTTGTTGTATATTCTTCTCGATTTTTCCGCTTAGTATGAATCACCATTTGTCACCATGTCTGTTTGTGTGAGTACTTAACTGCAGCTGGCTGCCCTTTCTGATTGAAAAGAAAGGCTTCTCTGGATCATTACTGTATCTGCTTTTTTTTAGGAAAAAAAAAAACCCAAAACACCAAAAAGCTGTTACCTAGTACAGACTAAGCACTTTATCAGTATTTGTTAAATGAGTGACTAACTAATGGCAGGTTTAGGAGGTGAGGCCGCCTGCGCTGGGAGTGTGTGTGGTGTCCTTGGGGGAGAGGGCCTCCAAGGACCCCTTTCCCATGATATCCACGAGTGGGCTGTATCCCCTGAGCGTTTACTCTGCGGCAGATCCTACTTGGTGACCAGACAGGACCGGGCCCGCAGGGGCCACCCTTGCCGAGCATCCTCAGTGGAGGTCTGTGCCCTTCCAGCTCTCTGAGCCGAGAGTCCTGCCTGTGTAGGCCTTGGAGAGGGACCACGCCTGAGGACGGCTGTGGGAGGACAGTCTGGTTGGCAGGGAGAGTTTCCCAGAGGGCTGGGGTTGGGGCACGTTGAATGGTGCAACCTGAGTGGGAAGAGGAGGGCACTGCCCAGGGGGTGGGGGGTGGGCTGAGGCCTTGGTGTGAGTCCTTGTCAGTAACTGGCTGACGTGAAGGAGGCTTTACTGGGGCTTGGGGCCTGGCTGGCAGAACAGGTTTGGGAGGTACGAGTGAAGCTGATGGACAGAGAGAATTTTTTAAAAAAAGATTTATTTATTTATGCATATAAGCACTGGGCTACAGGCCAGAGGTGCAGTGGGGGGGGGGTGCGGGTGGGAGGAGCCACCAGAGACAGAGTGGGGAACAGAACAGGCAGATAGACTGAAACATACTGCTGAGGCGAACAGCGGGTGAGGCAGGAGAGGTGTGCTGCACCATGTGGGTCACCTCCCCGGCCAGCGGCAGGGATGGAACTCATGCTGCACTTTGCTTCATAGTGTGTTGCTTAATCTACTGAGCCACCAGGAAGGCCCCAGGGAGAAGTTTTTAAAAGTAGATGTGGTCTCTGTGACAGTACTGGGGACTGAGGCCAAGGTCCAGCTTTGGCAGCAGTGCCAGGGGCCAGGGTGGATGGCCAGAGCAATAGCCGAGGAGAAGCAAGTTCAGCCATCTTTGTGTGTGTGTGTGTGTGTTAGGGTCATTTGGTGGATGCCAACCAATTGGAGAATACTTCTGGGCCCAGACTGAACCATGAGCTCCCACATTCTGCTAGTCTTGCTGCTTTTGTAGGAATGGTCCCGTTGAGAGCATGCCGTGATGAGAGGATGCTCTTCTGGGGACAGGAGCAGGGTTTGTCACAGGGAAGTTCAGTGTCACGAGCTGTCATTGGAGGAGGCCCAGGTTCTTGCCTGGGGGGCACTGACCAGAGTTCTCAGCTCTGCCTTGCTCCATGTGCTGGGTTGTCCGGTCAGTCGGGCTTAGCCTAGCCTATGGCATTGTTTTGGGTAAAATCACCTGGGATCCATTTCCTCAGGGGGCTTGGGGGTGCCTTTGAAGACCCTTCTAATAGAAAATGTTGGGGTGATCTGTGCTGTCAGCCTCCACAGGAGACTCTGAAAGGCCAGCACTCATGCTGGGCACTTGGGGACACACCAACTTTTGGGAAGCATCTCAGTGACACAAAATCCCATAGTTTCAAGCTCCTGGTTTGACTTCATTTCTCACGTGATGGGTGAAGTCTGCAGCAGCAGCGTGCTGGCAGTTGGGAACATTATTAACATTAATTGAGATGGAATTTTTTGGAACATCCCCAGCCCCCCAAAATAACCAAATTATACCGAATCTGAATGGTCTACTTTCAGATAGCAGGGGAAATCTGTATATGTATGTTTATATATATACACACATACGTGCAGTCTTATTTTCTTCCTTTTTTATGCAAAAGGTTTTATGTTACACATGCCATGTTGAAGCTTGTTTGTTTTTTATCTCACAGTGTATCCGGAGGATCTTTCCATGTCAATTCACAGAGGGTATCCTCTTTTTGCAGCTGCACAGCATTGCACTGTGTGAGCACACATAACTTATTCAACCTGCCCCTACAAATAAACTCTTGCGTTGTTTCTGGTCTTTTGCTACTAGAACTTCGTGCTTCTGTCACTTCCCAGATGTGTCAGTCTAGCTGTAAAGTCAGCTCCCAGAGGTGCAGTTTTCTTTCAAAGGGAACGTGCGTTTGTGATCTTGATAGATTTGGTCAAATTGTCGATCACAGACGTGTGACCGGTGGACTCCCATCAGCATTGTGTGAAATATCTGTTTCCACAAGCCTTCCCAACACACGGGCTTGCTGCCCGTTCATGTGTCATGTGGTGCTAAACATGCTGGGTGGGGGCATCAGCTCCGAACAAAACTGTACCCCAAAGTGGGGGGTCTCAAGTGCGAGAGAGGCAGCAGCGCCTGGTAATGAGGAAGCCCCTCAGCCAACTTGAGCTCTAATCCTCAGGCAAGTCATTTAATCTCCCTAAGCCTCAATTTTCTCATGTGCTAAATGGGGAAAATTATAGCCTCGAAAGTGGGGTTGTTTTGAGGATTAGGCGAGAATGAGGCCTACAAAAAGGGCTTTGTACTAGCCTGGCATGCAGCTCTCAGAGGCTTGCTCTGCACTAACCAGCCAGATGACCTTGCCTTGGGAGCCCTTGGCAAAGCCCCTGTTGCCTCGTTTGTCAGAGAGGGAGGTGAACTCTTGGGCTCTCAGGCCTTCTTCCAAATCTCAGGTCTGACATGTCTTCTTTAGTAACTGGTGTGACCTCCATTTCCTTTCCTCTCTTGTGCTCCTCGAAGGTATTCAGGAGTCGCCAGTGCCGAATGGTCACTCCCTGCCTGGCAGAGATTTCCTCCGGAAGCAGATGCGGGGAGACCTGTTCACACAGCAGCAGCTGGAGGTGCTGGACCGCGTGTTTGAGAGACAACACTATTCGGACATCTTCACCACCACGGAGCCCATCAAGCCCGAGCAGGTATGTTCCATGATTCACTGGCCCCCACACCCGCCACCCAAACACAGGCTGGGCGCCCTCGTGAAGGCGTTTGGCCAGGTATGGGTGAGATGCAAGGTTCTACTGAGAGGCGGGTATCTGGAGTTCTTGCTAGCCTTGACTGGTCACAGCTTCTCATGGGACCAGGAAGACATGAGATCTGGGGCTCTGGCAACTTCTAGCTCGGTGCTTCTGTCACTCTGGCTAGTCAGGGGTATGTGTGTGATTTGTCTGGCTGCTCTGCCATTGATGAGTGGTGTCCTTTCCGAGGGACACAGGTGGGTGTAATGATCTTCTGGGCCACTTGAGGTGGTCTTGGGTCATTATCCTGTCAGTCAGGGTGAAGGTGGAAATATGTAAGCACTGTGTGACCATAAACCACGGGGTGATGGTGCTGCCGTGTGCCCCGCCGTCCTCTCTCTTGTCAGCTCACCTGCTGTGCTTTTAGAGACCAGGAGTCTGGAATTGAAGAACGTCTCAATGGACAAATTCGCAGTTGGGTCATTGCAGGAGTGGGAAGGAAGAAGGAGGATGACTCTGGCTGAGCAGCCTCCATCTTTGCCCCCAGGAGAAACACAGCCATGCCTGCAGCCGTGTGACTGCAGAGATGGGGCCACGGTCAGGTTCCCAGCATACCAGATTCAGTTTAGGAGGTGATTGCCTGACGTCCAGTCTGGAAAGGGCCTGGGCTGGAACCTGCAGGCACAGGCAGCTCAGACATGGTTCCTGCCTGCCAAGAGCTCCCATCTGGTGGCCGAGTCTGAGAAGGGTACTATGAGCAGTGACTGCCCAGCACTTTGCTATCTGGTACTGGTGGTGCGGACTGGCCTCACGAAGCTTGCTCTGCAAGCTAATTAGGTGATGCTTCAGAAGTTTTCCAAAGCTATTGAAAACCAGGCAGGTTATATGCACAAGCTCCATAGAGAGGAGAGTTGCCAGAGAGAACCGAGGGTGGCAAGAATGAGCAAGGTCTCAGGGGCCTCCCCCTGTGACAGTCTAGCTGTGCCCGATTAGTTTCTATGAGCACTCACACATACCATCTTGCTACTTTGTTTTCAGAGAAGGAAATCGAGGCCCAGAGAGGCAAATGCACTTACCTAAGGCCACACAGCAAAGCATGTATTCACTCAACAAACTTTGATAAGTATCCACTGTGTGCAAGGAACGTAGCTAGGCATTAGATCAGTGAGCACAACAGGCTTGGACCTGCCCCCAGAGAGCCTGGAGATGTTTGGAAGAGTCACAATAAATAGGAACAGTATACAAATGTGCCAGTGCTGAGGAGGGTTATGTCTGAGCTTCTCTAAAGGCATAAAAACAGAGGCTGAGCAGGCCTGGAAATCATAATAGCCCCCTTTGGGAACTACGCTTGTTGGGCAGCACCAGAAGCTGTGTGGAGGTGGAAGAATAACCCTGACAAAGGGAATAGCAAGTGCAAAGTCCCTGAGGTAAGAGAGAGGGGGGGCAGGAGTGAGGAACAGAAATCCAGTGTGACTGGGCTCCAGGGAGCAGGCTGGAGGTAGGCACGAGGGTGATGTAAAGAAGATGCTGCGGTCTTGTGGACATTCAGTATTTTGGTCAGTATCTTGTTTTCTTTCTCCTACAAGTGGAGCAAACTCTTCTCTTGGAATGACATAGTCATATAAACTGGACAGAGCCGATTCTACATACTCTAGATCCTGGATGGTTTCCTTCACAAATGGCCTCTTCCATTGCTCAGAGCCCTTCTAAGGGATGGCCAATGTCACACTTCATTGGCCACAGGAGAAAGGAAAGAGTCGCACCAGGAAAACTTCTTTGGATGAGACCAACCTTTCTCTCTAGAATCTGGGAAAAGCTTATCTTCTAACCATTGACAAAATATATGATTTTAGAGATAGCAGGAAATACAGAAGCAAGCTTTCTACCCCTTCATTTTAAAAAAAGATTTATTTTTATTTATTTATACATACAAGAACTAGGGTGTAGACCAGAGGTGAAGGGCAGGGGATGGTTGAGAGGATGCACCAGAGACAGAGTGGGGAGCAGAACAGGTGAACAGACTGAAGCACACTGCTGAGGGGCACAGCGGGCGAGACAGGAGAGGTCTGCTGCGCCATGTGGGTCCCCTCCCTGGTCCGGGATCGAACTCGTGCCACAGTGGCTAGCAATAGCTTGATAGCTTGATGGCGCTGACACTTTAACATCTACACCACAGGGAGGCCCTATTACCCCTTCATTTTTCAGAGACCCAGAGATGGACAGGGTTGTCTGAGGTCACCCAGCAAGTGAATGTGAAGAGAGAAGGCCAGACCTCTGGCTGCAGCCTCGCCTCCATCCTGCAAAGCCTCCAGATTTATATTGAGTCCTTCTTTACTTAATTCAGTCGTCAGTGTTAAGAACCACGTTTGCCTCTGTATTTCACATGATTCTCGTGGAAGCTCACAATGTGAATCATAAATCATTTCACTGAGAATGCCCAGAAAGACTGGGCAGCCACTGTAGGGCTGCATTCTGCGTTCATAGTTGGGAGGAGTCCAAACGCCATCCGTGTATCCATTCACTCACTTGTTCAGACACTCATATCCTCAATTACCCAGCATATTTCTTTCATGCTGGTGGTGAGCCTGGCACAGTGCCAGCGCTCGGGGAGGAGGATGAATCAGGCATCAGGGCTCTCGGCCCACAGCCTCACGGGGTAGTGTAGCGTGGTTTCAGAACCCGTGAGGTGAGAGAAGAGACCTTGTGGGTCCTCATAAGTGGAGAAGGGACCTGGACAGGGAGCATCCAGGAGGATGACATGGCAGAGGTGACATTGGGGGACAGGCTCACAGGCCCATGTAGGGATGGGGCCTGAGGGCGAAGAGCCCTGAATTATAAACTCAGCCAGGGCTCCACTTCTCGCGGTTTCGCCGTGCAGTGTCCTTCAGGTGAGGTGGACGTGTGGCTGGCCTGTCTCTGCCTGTGGGCTGAGGCGGGGCCTGCAGGGGAACTGCGAGGGGGGATAATGACTGACTCAGTGCTTTCTGGTTAATCTGCTTCGCCTCCCCGTAATGTGCTGTAATGAGGAGAGATGGAAGGTGAGGCTGCGGGGCCTCCAGGCACACGCAGGCACTGGACTATGAATGACATACCCTCGCTCCCGGATCCCGATCACTTCGAACAAATGATGGCTGAGCAAGGGGCCGCAGGCTGATAAGGGAGAGATCAAGGGTACGGATTCCTTCAGCCCCCGCATGCTGGCTCTCTGCTGCGCCTTGTGAGCCCCAGGGTGGCCCGGTGGTGGCACCAGGAAGGACACCTGCAGCTCTGACTTCTGAGGCCGGCTCTTCTTCTGTTTGTGAGCCCATCAGGCTGTCTGAGTCCGAGTCTCTGGGGTGGAGTGGCCCAAGCGGGAGGCCTGGCCGTCAGTTGTGCTGAGTGGCCTGGTGGTGAAGACACAGCACTTTCTGGTCTTGGACTTGGAGGAGCTAGACTGGAGTCTTGTGTCTGCCCCATTAATAAGCAGGTCACTTTTTCTCTGTACATCAGTTTCCAGACCTGTGGTGACAGTGACTGTGACTTGATAGCAGAACTAGCAAGGTAACAGCATAGCAGTAACAGTGACCTGCCTCACCTATACCCGAAGCTGTACAGTTTTCAAAGATCTTTTGCATCCATTTTTCACTGGACACTCAACCGCTATGCATTCTGGCCATGATTTGTAAGGCCCATTTTACAGATTGGAACATTTTCTCCCAAAGTGTTTACCTGCTTTCAGGTGCAAGGAGTTTGTCGAGGCCACAGAGCTGATATTTGACCTCAGGATCGTCTGTCTTGGTCTTTCCCAAGCTGGTTACACGGGCCTCTGCATCTCCAGTGACTGTAGAAGCTGCTGTCTGGCAGACTGGTTCAAGAACTGAGACTGTGCATCTGGAACCTACCTGTTATTCCAGAACACTCATTGACTTGCCGTAGGCCCTGGTGGTCAGATCCTCCTGAATTGCCCACCAATCTATCCCAGGGAGAATATCCCTCTTGAGGCCCAGGCCAGGGTGGGCCCAGAGCCGCATGCACCTTGCCGCTTTTCCCACCAACATCTGCTCAGGCTGCCGACTCTTATATAGGAAACCCGAGGGCCTGAGTAGAAAGGGTTAATGCACACCACTCCTGGGACAATGAAACACTTCCTTTTCAAAATGGTTATTGAAAAAGCAATTCTGTTTTCCCTACATGTGGAGTGAGTAAAAATCACCTTGGAGGAGGAGAAGAGGGGGGAAAAAAAAGGAAACAACTGCCAGTGGTGTGTGTGCACGTGTGATTCGAACGGCGGAATCTGTTCCAGTGAAACTCCCGTTGACGCTGTCGCTGGCGGAGCGGGCCTCCTCCGGCCAGCAGGCAGGAGGGCTGCGCGGAGCACAGCCTGCCGTATTTACTCTCAGCAGACTATTAACCAACACCAGGCTATTAATCTGGCTTTTGAGCCTTCACTAAAGCCCATAAAAGCTCACAGTTGTCAAATGGAGTTCATTTTAATTTCCTTTCAATCACAGTAAATTATTCAGGTGATAAATCAGCTGGAGCAGCCTCCTGGCTGTAATAGAAACCCTAATTCCTGGCTAATTATCCAGCCCATTGCTGCCAACAGATCAATACGGGCGCAAAATGGAACGGGCCCAGGGCCCTCCCTCCCATCGGGCCAGAGACAGAAAGACAGCTGGGGAAGGGGGATGTGCTGCTGACCTCCCAAGAAGTTCAAAGGTCATGGGGGGTTAAACGGGGAGAAGGCCTGCCCCTTGTCTTAACAGAAAGCCACCAGAAAGGCCTCCTGCTCTCACAGTGGCTCTGCCCTCTGAACGGTGGCCTTGCTCCAGGCTGGTGGGCCTGGGCTGAGCATCGCCCACTCCGGGGGCATCCTGCTCCTGGCAGACCAGTTTGTGTTTCTGAGCATGATTGAGCTTGGTCATTAGGGATGGTCTGAACACCCACCTCGGCCAGGAAAAGGGCTGGCGCCGTGGGGAAAAGATGAGGTGCTAGCCATGCTTCTGTTCTTCAGGGAGCTCGTTTTCTTCAGGAGTGAGTCAGCCCAGCGAGGGCAGGAGGGAGGGAGTGGAGGGGTGAGGTTGCCAGGCTGGCAATGGGGGAGTCTTCCTGGAGGTGTCACGAGTGTTGAGCCCTGAGGGATAGACTGAATCCAGACCCGCAGAGATGGCAGAGTGAGGACAGGGCATCGAGGGAGGAGCAGAGCAGACAGGGTGTGAGGAGCTGTGAGCGGGTCTCCGTGGTTGGGAGGTAGGCTGAGCAAAAAGGAGTGTAGGGCGATGGGGCTGGAGAAGAGGAAGGCAACCCAAATCCCAGAGGGCTGAAAGGTGACGGTGAGGATTTGCTTTGGGAGCATTTTGCCCCTGAATCCAGCCTGGACTGCTCTGCTCACCAGAAGTGACCTTTACCCAGGCCTCCTGCATTTTGCCTTGTGCCTGCTGCTACTACTGAGTCTCTCTTCCTGAAGCCCATCCCCATATAAGCGCCCCTCGTGGCTCCTCACTGCTCAAAAACCCGAACTTCAGTCCTTCATCCTCATTATGACCCTTCGCTACCCACCTCACCCCGTCCCTCTCCTCGCCCACAGATGCGCTAGCTGTGGGCTCGCCTGACCCGTCACTGCCCTCCACGGGCTGGGCTCCTCTATGTCAAGGGGTGCATGGACCCTGGGCTGGCATGTGCATGAACGCACAAACACGGGGCAGCTCTGAGCACGCAAGGTGGCAGGCTCTGCAGTTATTATTATTTTTTATTTAAAAAAAACCTATTATTTTCCTTCATGTTGTTGCTCACACTCTAAGCTCCTACTTGCTGTTTCCCTGCATGGAAGAACATTCTTTCAGTCTCTTACTAACTCTATCCTGCCCAGTCCCAGTGGGCCTTCTGCCTGCCCTTAGAAGTCTGCTCCAGCCCAGCTAAGCTCATACTGACTTGCCTGCCGTCTGCGCTCGTAAGTGCGTGAGGCTCTGTTGGCTACTGTACCCACTGTCGTAGCCCTGTGTGTGCATTTCTAGCCATAGCTGGGTGTTCTGAAGAGAACCTTCCTTGCCTCACCTTATTACAAAGTCATACCTCCCCGATCATCCGATTGCACACAGTTGAAGCTTCGTGGGATTAGTGCAGGCCTTAGCTGAGGGCACGCAGTCCGTGCAGAGCTGGGATCAGAAGCCAGGCTCCTGGCTCCAGAGCCCAGGCTGGTAGCCACTGGGTTACCCCCCAATTCTTACAGGTGGGTGGTTTCCTAGGGACGCAACCTGGGGGTTCAGTCCACTCTCCCTGGGAGCCACGCACAAGGCTAGGAAGGGCTGCTGCTCCCATGTGGCCTCTGGCTGTGCGACCAGAAGTCTGGGTGTTGACTGTCCTGTTTTACTCTGAGTTGCTCCTGTGCCCTTACCCTGGCCCTCCCCATGCAGGGCTCTGCTCAGTAGAGTTTATCCTGGTCACTGTAAATGATTTCCTAGGAGGGATATCTGGAGAAATTGGGGCTGCTTGGTTTGAAGAAGGGAAGATTTGTGGGGATGTGAGCAGAGAAGGAGATGGGCAAAGGGGACCTCCTAATAGCCCAAACTTTCGAACGTGGCACTTCTTTGTGAGGGTGTGAGCTTCCTGATGCAGGAGGCATGTATGTAGACTGTAACCTTTTTCATGGATGCTGCTTTAGAAGCTTATTTCACTTGCTAACTGGCAAGTCCCTTCCAAACTGAAAGAATGTTTCTAAGGAAGAAGAGTGAAAGGGTATGATGAGGAGTTAGGCAAGAATAGGGGAGCCAACAAACAAAGTATCCCTGGAAATGATTGCCTGTCCTGTTTGGGCTGGCCTTACTTCCATCTGTGGCATTGCCAGGATGCACTGCTTTTTCCTACTCCTCCCAGCCCTCCACCTCCCTAACTCTCCAGCTAGAGTTACTAGGGACTCCCCAGAGTTATTAGAATTGAGCTCAGATTTGCCTCTGTGCTCCCAACAGTCAGAGCAAAATAGATAACAGTGTCATTTGTGTGATTTCCTCTGTCCACCAGGGGAAAACAGGCCACTTTTTTCCAACCAGTGGGAAGGAAGTTTTCACATAGGTTTTCTAGGGGCAGTGCTGTGGAGGCCGTGGGTAAAGTCCTCAAAAACCTGTGAAGAGGTGCTGCAGCAGGTTTTCCAGGTTTTCTTATGCATGGATGAAATGACAGTCAGTGCATTTTGCAGGGACAGGGTTGTGTGACCTCATGGCTCAAGAGTGCTGTTTTTTAATAGCCCAACTTAAATTCAGAAAAATCCCAGATACACTGGATCTGCTTTCTCTTCCTTGGCTTTCCAATTTGCTGTTCCAGGAAGATGTGCAACTATCTGGGGGTCCTGTGACCTCCTGTCACCCCAAAAATACCCCATTTTGGAGTAAGTTTGATCTGTAGGAATGTAGCTCACTATTGACCTGACTCTATCAACTCAACTCTTGATGAGATCAAGAATTTAGTAGTTTGCATTTGGCTCCTCTGCTGTGGGACTGGGAGGCGGGAACTTGGCAGGTATTGAAGGAGGGGAGTCATATGTCTTAGAAAAGAGATTAAGGAGGCAGATGGTGGGTTAGACATGCTTTCATTTAGGGGTTCCCAGTCCTTCCTGTACAATGGCACATGGAGGGTGTCTACATTTGGATGGTGTTTGGTTAAGCAGAGGGGGATGCTGGTGGCTGCGGGGCACTGACCTGAAGGGTTTGGCTTCCCCAAATCCCAATTTAGGGGACTCTGTTTTGGGGGGACAATGAGCTTTCTCTCTCCCTCCTCCTCTGTGAGGTTGCTAACTCAAGGAAAAGAGATGAGGTGCTGATTCGGGGTTCTCAGCAAGTGCCCAAACACTCACTCACTACTTTGTAATATCTCTGGGATTCTCTGAAAACCTGCATTGGGCAGTACTACCTGGACCAGAGGAAACTCAGTGAAGTTCCGGTACATTATCTCAGAATTTGGTTCCCTGCCCAGCAGACATACCTTGTTTCTCCACCCAGACAAGAGAAAGGGTGTGCAGAGCAAGCGTGGTCTGACCTGGTTGCTACCTGAAGCCGGAAGTGCCAGAGGAAGACTGACGTCAGCAAGGCACAGCGATGCTGTCATTGGTGAACATGGCCTATGAATGTTCTGGGTTTTGAGCAGTCAGAGAATCTCCTCCTGTGGAGGGAGCTACAAGCTGTTGGAGAAAGTGGTAGAACAGGGAGGAGGGTAGAAGTTCTCTTCCCAGTTCTCCTCAGCTCCTCCCTCCTCATGAGAGGGCATAGAAGCTTCCTCCTGAATGCAGAGATGCTTAAGCAAGATCTAACTTGGATGTCATCTTACCTTAGGAATGAGGTAACAATAAGGATTAAGCTGGAATTCTTGTTTCCTAGATCTCTAGGAATACTGGATAGTAATGGTGTCGGCCGCTCTCTCCCTTACTTTTCCACTTCATCATCTCCAAGTGATCCAAGGGTGAAATTTACGTGGATACCGTGGGTCATGGCCTTCTGTACTTGTCCTGCTGCGTGGAGCCTTGCCTGTGGATGCCTATTTCTCCCTAAGAAAATTTAAAAATATTTAAAAATAGCCAAGTGTTCTTTTTGTCTTCCTGTGTATCAAGCAGAAGAGAAGCTTCCCAGGAAAAATCATTACATCTGTTCTGCAAGACAGGCGAGTGTGGGCCTTCCTGGTGGCGCAGAGGGTTGATTGCTGCACTGTGAAGCATCCGCTACACAGCAGTGCGAGTTCTATCTCTGGCAGGGAAGGGACCCACATGACGCAGCAGACCTCTCCTGCCTTGCCCCCTGTTCTCCTCAGCAGTGTATTTTAGTCGATCTGCCTGTTCTTCTTCGCACTCTCTCTGGTGAATCCTTTTACCTCCTGTGACTCTGGCCTGTTCCCCAGCTCTTATATACATAAATAAATCTTAAAAAACAAACAAAGCAGGAACTCTCCTGTTGAGGGACTTCTGAGAAGGTTGTCACAGTGTGACAGCATGGGGTGGACAACTGGGCTTTTGTGATGGTGCTTGTGCTGGTCACTTCTCTCTTGGTTGTGGCTTCTGCCTTCGGGTGGAGAATTCAACTGGGTCGTTCCTGAGCTCTAATCCAGCTCTAACATTCTGTGGGTGATAAAACAAATTGAAATCCATCTCTTATTTTTATTTTGACTTGTTTACAGTCTTTCCTCCTGTCTGTTCTACTTTCTTAGATGACAGGCAAAGTCTATGTATGTGGGGTTTAAAGATTACAAGTAAATTGTCAAAGAGCTGCCTGCACCTTGCTGGGATATTCTTTCATTCATTTATTCATTCATTCATCCAAGAAATTTTTACAGATATGCCGTGTCAGTGACATTGGCCATTTGTGTTGTGGTGTGTGGCATAAAGTAGCAGCAACAGATGCAGCCAGAGGTACTGTGTGAAAATTGACTTTTGGGTAGAGATATTTCCCCTAAACAAGGTTAACCAATATTTGTAATAAAAATTAAAAAAGCAAAGAGCAAATAAATCCTAGTTCAACTGTTTTTTCCCTTGAGAGTGAACTGAAAGTTTGGCTTAAGAAATTTGGCTATTCACAAAACTCTAAAAAACCTTTATTATTTTATAAATTGCAAAAAGAAAACATGGATTTCTGGCTTTGATAATAAAATCTGAGTTATTGTATACTCTTTTCCCATCTCAAACAATAGAAATACTGGATCAAATATAATTGTACTATATATAAATAAATTTATATAGATAAATTAATACACACACACTCGTGTGTGTGTGTGTGTGTGTGTGTGTGAATTAAAGAGAGGGAAAGCCTCAAGAGCTGGAAGTTAAGAGAGAACTCAGACCCACAATTTATTGTATGAGCTGGCATTCTAGTGATCCAGAGTACTGGTCTGATATAGTTCTTAATGAACAGGGTCTGGGGTTCTGATGCTGGTGTTGAGATAGAAGACAATGGCCTTAGATCTGTATGATGCAGGAGGTGGAGCTGAAACTCCTGGACAATATTTAAAAAACAGGGGCCTCCCTGGTGGTGCAGAGGGTTAAGTACCGAACTATGAAACCAACACAGCCACTGAAGCACAAGTTCAGTCCCTGCTGCCGGCTGGGGAGCTGACCCACATGGCATGGTAGACCTCTCCTGCCTCGCCCGCTGCTCCCCTCAGCAGTGTGTTTCCGTTCATCTGCCTGTTCTGCTCCCCACTCTGTCTCTGGTGGATCCTCTCACCCCTCACACCTCTGGCTTGTACCCCAGTACTTGTATACATAAAGAAATAAATCTTTAAAAAATATATTTGAAAAACAGGAAAGACTGCACTTTCCATAAAATGAGTTCTAAACTAAGTTCCTCTTATAGACTGAGAGAAACAGCAAGAAACTTGATTCTACTTGGGACTCAGAGTAGAACAAAAGTTTCCTATGGGAATTTTAAATCCCAAGCTTGTGCCACATACAAGTGTAGCATTTCACCTTATATTATGCACAAGAAATCCAAGAAGAAAAACTCATATAAAAATGGAGTTCATATTAGTGAAATATCTAAGATGCTTAGCACATGAACAACTCTCATTTGGATCCTTCTACAATTTAGTATGTACAACATGCCTAGCGAAAAGAAGTACATGGTTGAAAATTACAAAACACATGTAGAACTGAGGGTGAAAGAGGAGAAATTCCCAGGAAAATTAGTACTCCAAGAAGGGTAATGTAAGCAGAGATGGAAACACTAAGAGAAATCCAAAAAGGATATGCTAGAAAAAAAAATCACAGTAACAGAAATACAGCTGGCTTTTTTGGGTTCATTGGTAGATTGGACATAGTTAATTAAAAAATCAATAACCTTGAGCTTTGCAAATAGAAACTGAAATGTAAGGATGTAAAAACAAGACACACAACATAAGCACGATTGGAATACCAGAAACAGAAGAGAGAATATTAAAACATTTTGATATCTACATCTTTGCATATCATATAAAAAAATGAGAAAACCAAAGACAAAGAGAAAAATCGTAAAATAAACGAGAGGAGGAAAACCACCTTACTTACAGAGTAAGAGGAATAAGAATTACAGCAGATTTCATGTCAGAAACCATGCAAACAAGAAGAGAGTGGAATGATATATTTAGAGCATTGAAAGAAATCCTATCAATCTAGATTGCCATATCTTGGAAAATTATCCTCAAACAGTGAACAAGAAATAAGTACTTTCTCAGTTAAATGAAAGTGAAGTGAATCTATTACCAGAATATCTGTCTTGAAACAAACATTAAAAAAAAGTTCTTCATGGAGAAGAAAAATAATATAGGTCAGAAACTCAGATCTACTGAAAGAAATGAGAGGCATCAGTGAGGAAAAAATAATGGTAAACCATTAAAAAATTTTTTTCTGAATCTTAATTGGTCCAAAATATAATTCATTTGCTTAAATAATAATTATGTAAAATAATTTTACAACATTGGATAAATGAAAGGAATAACAGTAATGCCACAAAAAACAGGAAGGGGGAACTGCTAGAAGGCACCTATATTACAATTGAAGAGTTATAGAAAGGTGTCCTTTGAAAGTGAACTTTAATGAATTATAAATGCATATTAAAAGCTTTAGATCAACCGCTAAAACTTTTTAATTTGCATTTAAAAAATTTTTAGTTGTGAAAAACACAGAATGCAAAAATTATCCTCAGCCATATTTAAGAATTCAATAGTGGTATACAGATAAAATTGAATCATATAACATTTTATTTAACACAAAGAAGGAAAGAAAAGGGAGATGGGAAGAAGTAAATAATGAGAAAACAGTGACAAAGTAGATACTCATTGAAAGGCACAGTTTGTCAGAGTGTATTAAAAAAATTCACAAGACCCAAATGTATGTTGCCTGAAACAGGATATAAAACGCATAAGGAAGGGATGAGGTTAAAGGAACAATGGTAGCCAAATACATTGATCGCAAAAGATAATCTAAATAACTATTCACTGTAAAAATTATGATGTATTTTGAGGATTTAAAAACAAAGCTGAAAAAAGACAATCACATGTAATATTGGGAATGGGCTGATCTGAGTTAGAAATTCTAATATTACTTAGGAGGAGGGTGGGTATGTTGATAAACCTTAGGTCTGGTTATGTCAAGGATGCAGGTGAGCAAATTAAAGGTCATCATTAAAGGCATAGTAATAGATTTTATAATTTCCAAACCAGAAAAGGCAAAAAGAGATATGTGAAATACTCAGTGAGCCCAATGGAAGATAGGAGAGAAGAAGAAAGGAAAAAGCATGGTCAGTTAAAAATGCAAAATTAGATGGCAGATTATAGAAATAAAAATATTGAGTAGTCTCAATAAATATAGATATATTGAATTTGCCAGATAATCTAAAAGATATTTAAAAACCCAGGAATATGCTGTTTATAGGAATTAACTTGAAACAAAATGGTACTGAAAGTTTGCAAGAAAGGAGATAGAAAACAGACCACACAGATGCTAACCAAATAAACCATGATAAAGTAATGTCAGTTTCAGATGAAATTAAAGCCCAATTTATTCTCAAAGACAAAGAGGGTCATACCTCAGTGGTAAGAAGAATTCATAGGAAGTAATAACTATATTGAACCTATGTGCATTTAGCAAAAGAATCTCAAATTTAAAAATTTTTTTTCACTTTTTAAAAAATCCCTTTCATGTAACCACTCATGCCCTTACCCCATCTACCTCCTGCCCCACTCCTGCTACACTTCCCCCTATTCCTTCTGGTAACCATGATCTTCTTTTTGCTGAATTCAAATTTTTATTTCTCCTATTGTTTGTGTTGCATTTTTTTTACTATTTATATTCCATAGGCGAGATCATCTGAAATCGGTCTTTCACCTTTTGACTGATTTCATTCAATACAGTTACCTCAAGATCCATCCATTTGTCCCAAATGCCACCATTTCATCTTTTTTTCACAGCTATGTAATATTCCAGTGAAGACATGTTTCACAGCTTCTCTATCCATTCATCTGTTGAAGGACACTTGGATTGGTTCCATGAATTGACAGTTGTAAACAGTTTGCTATGTATATAGATGTAGATAGAGCTTTTCATATTAGATTTTTCTTGTTATCTGGATAAATACCTAATAGCTGGGTCAAACAAATTCCATTTTTATTTTTTTGGGAATTCTCGAGAGGAGCCAGTTGCTCCAGGGTTATGGTGGGGAAAGAATCAGGGCTGACTGGGCAGGACAGGAGTATGGGAGGAGGTAGGAAGAGGATGGAATTGGTGGGAGGGAGGAGAAGAGGACTGAAGGTGACCCTGGATCTGCAGTGTTGGGACATTCCACTGTGGAGTTGCTGGGAACTTTTTTCTCCCCAGGCCATCTCTGCATTTATTGTCTGGCTAGAGGTTACACAGGCAAATTAGACCAGGCTTCAAAGGGGGAAAAATCCCATTAAAGTAATCAAAATAGCAATTGTACCTATTTCAGAACTTCTGCCTGAGGAGTTAAGAAATCTTCGTAGTAAATTATTAATTTTGGGTTATACTATAAAAATTTCCTTCACACACAGGCAAATTAATATTTCCCTTTTAGCACAACAGAGGATAGTTCTATGGTCTCCTACATCTGTCTTGAAGGGAAAACTGGGTATTAAAACCCAGATTGGTACTTCTGAGGGACTAGCCCAGCAGAGCTTGTGAATGTCCCTTGTGGGAGAAAGGACTAGGACTGCCAGCGCCTGTGGCCATGCTCTCAGGGGTGTTGGCCTCTCCCTCTCAAGCTCATTCGGTCTGGGGACTCAGTGGCACCCGCCATGGGCACAAGGCAGGGTGGTTCACCACAAGGGCTCTGGGGTCCCTTGTGCCCGGTCCTGGACCATGGCACCTACCACTGCTAGTTATATGATCAATCAGGTTGCTCAACTTCTCGAAGCCTCAGTTTCCTCATCTGTAAGAGGAAGATGGGAATGCTAGTGTGCCCACTCAGAGTTGGTACGGAGGCAGTGGTATGTGCTCTTGACACATGGAACAGTAGATGTTATTTATTATTATTGTTTACATCCTCAGAGAAAGCCTGCCTGATACAGACAAGGTTCTGTCCTCACAGAACGTATAATCTTGGGGGCTACCCAGGAAGTGGGTGGGGAGGAGGAGGTCTAAGAGGGTTCCAGGTAGAAAAGAGGAAGAGCAAATACATAGAGACCAGGGGAAGGGGGAGTAGTTTCAGGAGTTGGGAGTGTGGAGGGGTGTGTTTGAGGTCACTGGAAAAGAATACATTATAATGAAATGTAATATAATACAGTATTATAATACCTGAACAGTAATACATTTAAATACTTTATTTGTATTATCTTATTAATTCTCCTAACAAACCCTTCTAGGTGGGTGTTTGTTTTCCTCATTTAAAAAAAGAGGCCAAGGGGCTGATACCTAATACTCAACAAGGTCAAATTTTTTACGTTACATTTGCCTGACACATGCAGTAGGTCTGGTGACATGGTGATTTTATGGTGTTTCCATCTTTGGCTTTCATCACTCTGGTGTTGGGGCATGGGGACTGGTGGTGAACTGATGGCACTGGGGCTGGAGTTGATAGAGAGGGAGCGATGCTTCCCTGTGGGCCACTCTATTTTAAATTTTAAATAGGTGTGTTAATTTATAGGCATTGTTTTCAACCAATTCCTATATGAACAGAATCAGGATATTAAATTGTAGCATATGGAATAATCCAGGAGTAATTCTATGCTATCTGTGCCCTGGGAGCTGCTCTATCAATTCTTTTGCTACTAACCATTTTTTTGGGCCTCTGATCCTCTTCAGAATGGGTATTTGGGCAACCAATTCCTTCCTGTCTGGCCCTGGACATGCTGACTTGTCAATTATATGTTGTGGGTTGGGAAGTTAGCAGTCCAGAAAGAGAAAATGGGCTATGGGACTATGATTGGGGACCTGCCTATCGGTAAATGAGTTGCTGCAAGTGTCTGCTGGGATGCCTCGCACTTGCCAGTGGATTCTTAATAACCTGAGGTGGAATTTAACCCTGGTGAGTCTCTGACCTGACCTGCATCCAGTCGTCCCTGCCATTCCCCAGGAGTCAGAAAACTTCACTGGGGGCAAACCAACTCAGAAATGTTCACACCAGCCTTTGAAGATGAAGCCCCGGTGTCTTAGAGAAACTCAGCGACAGGGAAATCTTAGCGGAGAATCTGAACTTGGCTATTGGGTCCTATACTAGGGCAGTTTGGGGCTTCTGATCTCTAGAGGTTTCAGCCTGGTGGGTGTGGGCCCAGGGTGTGGAGAAATTTATTTTCCAGTTGACCTACACATTGAGATCAACTGCCTGAAGTTCTCTACATCTCTAGCTGGTTCTGGATTGAAAACCCAAGCTGTCTGGCTGTGGGACACACAGGGACTTGCAGAGTTGCCTGCCAGCATGTGGCGTCCCTGAGGTTCAGGGCAGCTCAGGGGTGCCTCTGTGGCCTTGGGTTTGGAGGGAATCAAACCTGGGGAGAAGCGTAGATTTCCTGCTTGCTCTTCTTTTAGTTTGCCTCTTTTAGATGTGTGCTGCATCTAGGTGTGGAGAACTCAACATCGGATGCTTTCCAGCCTGAGAGGTCACACGTCATAGTAAGAGTGTGTACAGCATGACAGGTGCGAGTCTGAACACTCTGCATGGCTTAACTCGTTCGATCCCACCAACAACACTGCAGGGTGGGGGCTTTAGCAGCTTAATTTTACAGATGAGGAAACTGAGGAGCAAATGACTAAGTGACTCTTCTAAGGCCATGTGGCTGGAGAACAGTAGTGTTGGCATTTGAAGACCAGCTCATTCAAGGGCTGGCCGAAGCCACTGGACCAGCTGACCCCACCTATCAGAGAGAATGGCTGTGGGCCGAGTATTGTAAAATCAAAGCTATCATATCTAGGACCTGTTTCCCCTGTTTGAACAGATTTATAAACAGCATCCCTTTTAACAAGCTACCTGGTTTGGCTCTCTTGGCAAAGACTTCATCTTGGGAGGTACTGGAAGCAGCACTGGTCAGAGCTGGTTGTCTTGGGGACCTTTACTTCCTCTGCTCTTTTAACCAGAGATGGGGTGTGACTACACCTTCTCCAAGCATCTTCTGGGACATATAGCCCCGTGACAGAGAATCTCTGTGGCTCCATCATCTACATGTCTGTTTGGAATGGACCCAAGCCAATTTTCTAAGATTCCTGTCCCTACCAACGGGTTGCTTAGTCATCTCTGCAAGGCCTTGGCCAGGTTCCTGCCAGACCCCTCAGTTTTGACAAGAGGGTGTCGTGCTGTTCTCAGCCAGGTCTCTGTTTCACTGTGGGCAGAGTAGCTGTCTGGCTGCCACTTGTTAGGAATTGAAATGCTTTGCGCTGTTGTCCGTTTGGCTCAGAGGAGCGCTGCTTAGGAGGATTGCGTCTGAATCTTTCAGTTGCTCTAAAATTACTTCCAGACCAAGCCTGTCAATAGAGTAACTGAACCAGCCCGAATGGTTCCCTTCGAGGTGCTTTCACTGAGTTGCACTTTGGGTGTGAGGTCTGGGCCTGTGTGAGGGACGCCCTAAGAAACAACTTGTGGAAGCCACCCCTGCATTGGAGGACATCCAGGATTTCCTGGTTTGCTCTTCAGAGGACCCAGGGAGAACCCCTGCTTGGTGGGGGTCAGCAGGAGAGCCCGTGAGGAACAGACAGTTCGCACCTCGTGGTTTCTCTTCCCCGGTTGGCAGCTCGGAGGGCCAGGCACAGTTGGCTCTCCCTGAAGAGTCTGTAGTGCCAGGAAGGTGGCACAGAGCAAGTTCTGGATGGTTCTAGCAGACGGGGTAAAGGAAGGGGTCTTGGAGCCCTCAGTGGCTTTTATGCTTTTATTTACAGAGGTGACACCATTCTCTCAGAGGTGACCAGGTACACGGCAGGCAGGGGTGCCGGGGGTCCAGGAGACTGGCAGGCCTCCTAGCCCCTGGTGCATCTCACCCTCTCTGCTGCTTTTCTGCTTCTTCTCTCTGCTTCTACTGCTGGCGACCTGTTCCTCCTGCTGCTGCTGCTGGCATGCTCTGCTGCTGCTGCTATTGCTGGTACTGGAGGCCTCATGACGCTGCCCTTATAGACCTGTGTCCAAACCCAGGTGTGCCCATTTGCGCATGCCCACCTAGGCATGCACGCAGCACTGCAGGTGTCCATCGTTATACCAATGGCTGGAAGGTGGAAAGACCTGATAGTTTTCTCTGACCCTATAGTCCACCCCCTCAGGTTTTTCCACCATACAAATTATACATATATTTCCCTGAGCAAATATGAACATTACAGTCGTGACCCACAAAAGTAAATACAATAAACAATGCAACAAAATCAACAGAATATAAATAAACTCAGGCAGGGCACCAACCTGAGGGCAAAAGACAAGATTATTGGCACCAGCAGATGATCCACCACGTCTGCTGCTGAAGGCACTGATCATATGAGGCGGGAACCACTCACGGCATCTACCATCACATGCCAGGAGCTGTCAGGCTTCCTGGCCTTCTCTGTCTGTGGTCTCAGCCACAAGCCACACACCGCACCCACCCCCAGGATGCGCTCACTCTCGGGATTGCAATACTAAACTTTTGGGGGTAATCGCCCAATCCCCAGGGTACTCTCTGCAGTCACTCCAACACCAGTGTGACACGCAGACCCTGCACTCAGGCCAACACTGCACACGCACATGGGTTGGGGATCCGTGGATACAAGCTCCACATGCGGTCTCTCTTGGGTCCCCTCTTCATCTGTGGGCTCCACCACAAGCCACGTTCCCTTCCTGTCCCCCTAGGACAGTTCGTCAGCTCCTCATCCTCACTCTACAACAAAGAGGGTGTCACCCACAGGTGTTTTTAAGATACTCGCTGGCTTTCTTTAACAAACTTAGGCTGCTTACCAGCCGCTCAGGGCTTCCCAATCTTAGCACCAGCTTTTGCCTTCTCTAGACTTTTTGATAATTCTCCTCTGCCTGGCTGCAGAGAACTTAGCGAGGGCTTCCTCCCTCAGCCAATCTTGGGCTTTTGGCCACCAAGGCCCACTGGCCATCATGCCTTGATTCTCATCTCCTGGGGTTTACAATCATCCACCCCCAGGGTCCCATAAACATAACCTGCCAAATTTTCCCAGCCTTCTGGAGGGATTGTCCATCCCAAGTCTATCAGTCCTTTCCTTGCGTCAGTAGTGGGCGAGCTCTGAATTGTGGTCCTCTTTCAGTCTGCTGCCTCAGGGGTCGTGGGCTGGTCCTCACGGGTGTCTCCTCCTCCACTCGAGGTCTTGTCCCACAGCTCCTGGACCTGGCTACTTCCTGCGCTCCTACAGCATTTTTGGCTCTTCCCGCAGCGTCTTTAGCTTTTTCTGCAGCTCCTGGACTTTGTTCACCTCCGTTGCTGCTGTGGCGCCTCTGGTGTTACATGTTCGTGGCCTGCCACCTCTCAGTCCCTCCTGCAGTCTTCTTAGGGCTCCGCACCTGTCTGCATTGAACCATCCTGCCGACTATGCCAATTGTAGTGCCAGGAAGGTGGCACAGAGCAAGTTCTGGATGGTTCTAGCAGACGGGGTAAAGGAAGGGGTCTTGGAGCCCTCAGTGGCTTTTATGCTTTTATTTACAGAGGTGACACCATTCTCTCAGAGGTGACCAGGTACACGGCAGGCAGGGGTGCCGGGGGTCCAGGAGACTGGCAGGCCTCCTAGCCCCTGGTGCATCTCACCCTCTCTGCTGCTTTTCTGCTTCTTCTCTCTGCTGCTGCTGCTCTTGCTGTTACTGGAGGCCTCATGATGCTGCCCTTATATGCCCGTGTCCAAACCCAGGTGTGCCCATTTGCGCATGCCCACCTAGGCATGCACGCAGCACTGCAGGTGTCCATCATTATACCAGTGGCTGGAAGGTGGAAAGACCTGATAGTTTTCTCTGACCCTACAGAGTCCATAAGCTTCCAGCCTTGATGTTACCCTGGAGGGAGTGGAGGGTGAGATGGCTGAGAGCTTGGGCTCTAGAGGCAGGGGGCTCTCTCCCTACTCCACTACCTGCCTGATCCGTGGTCTTCCGGGCTGCTTGATCTTGCTCAGCCTCAGTAGCTTCACCCACACAATGGGGGTGATGAGCACTCACTTTCCAGGGCCTGTAAGGTCTAGGTGGAGTGCACAGCCCCGAGGCCCCGCGTTGACTGCTGGCCCTAGTTGATATTATTGGTTCTACTTATGCTCTCTCTTGCTTTCCTCTCTTCCCTTCCTTCCTCCTTATATCTTTTTTGCCTTTTGTGAACTGCCTTAAATATTTACTGGAAAATAAGGAGCTATGAAAGAGGGAGGGAACGAATAATGTTGATGTAACAATCAGAATACTCAGGTCAGTTGGGGACTGATTCACTTTTCTTGGAGACTTTCATCTATCTTTCCTGACTTTTTAATCAAAATTATTTTTGCAATATTATTTTATACTGAATCCTAGTACAGAGCTCTCTAGGTCTTCTTTTCTTGTATTAAATATCTTGCAAAGATGTGGCTTTTGTGTGTGCATGTGACTGTTGAACTAACCTACATTAAGTCCTCAGCTCGGTCTTCAGAAAAACTGAAGCAAGAGAACAAAATCAACTTTCTCTTAACACAAAGTTTTTTGAAAGAAGCATTGGGTGGTAAAACCCAAGTTTACTTCCTGGGGCCAGGTGTACTGTTTAAATTGAGGGTAGGAAAGGACGGGGAACAGATTAGAGCCACTACCTGTGGGATGTTAGGAGCCAGCCAGTCAGACACTGTGGAGGATCTGGGGACTCTCTGTCTCAGTTTCCCCTTTGGAATGAACCTTCTTAGGGAGGTTCATTCAGATGTTCCCCAGACAGACCAAAGACCCACAAGATGCTCTGCTGGTGTCACAGGTACTGGGGAGAAGAGGGTGTGAAGGTGTTGAGGCAACTTATGAGGGGACTGAGAAGGCGAAGACATGGGTTTGGCTGAGGTAGGGCAGGCACTGGAGGAAAAGTAGCCTGAGGACAGAAGGGGACACTGGGAAGGGGCACTGAGAACTGGGTGCGGAAGAATGGGGCTGGAGACAAAGGTTAGGGTTGCTCCACTGCTGGCCCGTGTCCTGGTCCTTGCAGCCCTCACCCCCCAGGGCAGAGTCAACTGTGCTGAAGGCGGCTGCCACTTGGCACTACCTGCCCATTGGCCATGGCCTTCACGGCAGCCAGCATGCCTGTGCTTGTGCACGTGGGGAAGAGGCAGCCTCCACGAATGGTTACAGCTTCTCTGCCGAGATCGCTACCTCCAGCATTTGCAGCCGTCTGATCTAGGTTGCACTTTTATTCACCGTGTGATCATGGGAAATTCACTTCATCTCTCATGCCTCAATATTTCATCTACAAAAAAGAAAGAATAAGGGACAATACCGGTCTGATCTGTTGGAGCAAAGCGTGACCTTGCACCCATCCTGAATCTTCCTCAGGGTCCACCCAGCACAGAAGAGGAGGTTTCTCTCCAGATAGGAAAAGAAAGTAGAACCTTTTCCAAGGTAGTTGTGTGAACATCGAAGTTGCTATGTACGAAACCAGCTGTAAAGGTACTACGGGGAGTTCCCACACACGTCCCCAGTTGTCCCTAATGTTCACATCTTACATAACCATAGTCCATTTGTCAAAACTAACCAGCATCGATGGGTACAATACTAATAACTAAACCCAGAAATTATTTGGCTTTTGAACAAGGTTTTCATGCTTTGGTCAGGGTAAGGTCAACATGTAAGCTGAAAGTGTCACTGAACTCACCCCACTCAGGTTATGGGTGCCTTCAACTGACATCATGTCCAGCACACAGCAACCCCACTGCCCAGGCCTCCGGCACTGGTAGGGCAGACTCAGACTCTAGGGAGAAATGATTGCTGTTTCTCTTAGTTCCTTTGAGAGAAAAGTGCAGTTCTTGGCTAATTCACTAGATGGGTCCTTTACTGCTATTACATCAGCATTTTTATCGCTTTTGAGGCTGCAGTGGAGGACACAGCATGTGCTAAGGCCTAAAGGTATGAGACTCGATCAACTTCAAACACATGAATGACACAAAGTTGTTTCTTCCAGTGAAATTAGCATGTGACAGACCAGGATCAACTCCAATCTTAGTCCCTCTTCCTCCCAGTTGGTTTGGTGTGCATCCTGCCTGAATTTTTCCTGGAAAGCACTTTTCCTGGAAAAAGGTGTGTCCCCAGGGGCTGGGGGTGTGGCCATGACATGGGCAGGTGTTAAGAAGTGCCTCACTTCTTTTTCTACTCACACTCATGGGGAATATTAATGTTCAACCCTCGCGGGCAAGGAACTAACAAGGGACCTTACCGGGTGGCCTTGTTTGAGTAGCAAAAGCCCTGGGAGGTAGTTGGGGACCATCTTTATTATTTGCTTCTTGGACAGCAAGAGGAAGCAGAGACCCAGAGAGATGGAGTAGCTTGTCCCACATGACACAGCCAGTAAAAGCCCGCTGGAACTCACTTCTGTTGCTTCCTGAAGAATAACTGCAGTTTTACCAACAGCAACGGCCAAGTTTGATTCAGTGCTGATCACTTTGTACACGATCTCATTTAATCTTTGGAACAACTCTCTGGACTGTTTTGTATCAGGTCCACAGATGAGGAAGTTGAGGCATGGACGAGTGGAGCAGTTGGTCTAAGAGAGGTGGAGCTGGGATTCTAACCCAGTCACCTGGCCTCCCTGGCAGGTTTAGCACCCTGCCTGCTTCCCCCTCCCATAATCTGTGCTCCTTCTCTTACCCCACCCTGCCTGGCAATTCTGTCTAGAGTTTGCTGGGCATTTTCACTCTGTCACTAACCAGATCACAGTACCAGAACTGCGGTGCCAATTCTTGCCTCAATTTCCTCTGGCTCCAGGCCTCCTTCTAGCTCATATAAGCTGTTATGGGCGCTTCTCCACTTCCTACCCAGGCTGAGGATCTTCTCCCCTCATTGCATTTCTTTAGGACATTCCTCAGACCTGCCCTGGGCACTGCTGTATGTACAGCAGGAAACAGAACAAATGAGAACGGCTGCCCTCAAGGAGCTTCCATTCTCCTGGAACAAAGATGGTGTTTGAACTGAGGCCTGGGTGCTGCTCTGGGTTCAAAGCTCATTCTTCCTGACCGGGCTCTGAGTGTCCTGCCCTCTGACTGTTAACTGGGACAGTGGATCCTTCTGGGGTCCACTAGAGAGGCCCCGGGTGTTTCCCCCTCGGGTCCTATTCTCCTCCTCCAGTGCCCTGGGGATGTTGCTGCAGGCTCGGGGCAGGTCCCCAGCGCCCCTGTGATTTACCGCGCCTCACCGCGCCACATGTCTTTAAAATTACAGTGCCCATTTCCTGCTGAAATAATTTCCACAAAGAGTGGCTCCTATTACCGCAAGAGGCGTGCAGACGTCATGATTTATTATTATTTATGGTCCCAAGGCCTTGTTTATGCAAGACGGGTTAGGTGCGTGCGATAGAAATGCCATTATGCAAATGACATTGAATGTCCTTACTGCGCCTAAATAATTTTTGTGTTGGACGATTAAACCTCATCTGTTATTGATATGGGCTGCAGCCGGGCTATTACAGAGTCCCAACAGTACTTACTCCCAGTAATGGGAAAATTGAGAGAGAGAGACCAACACAATTGCCTCAAGTGGGCCGTGATGGTCTGGAAGGAGTAGAACATCTCATAGGCCCGTGCGCAGGGAGCCCGTCAACTCCTCCAGATAAATAAGGAAGGCAGCGCCCGGCAATAAATTAAGCCTTGGTTTGAGTGGGAGCTTTGGAGGATTTGCGGCCTTCCAGTTGTGTGATTTAGCTATTTGATTTAGCCAGGGGACTAGACTAGCAGCCCCACCCGGAATCCAAGGCGGCCACGCCGAGGGAGGGTCCGATGTGGAAGGGGGTGCAGGAGCTCGCCAGGCACCCAATCTGCCGGCTCCAGGGCCAGTGGCCGCCCAGCCCCTGCGCACAGACACCCGCCTGCGCGTGCTCTCGCTCTTTTTTTTTTGACACAGCTGTGAAGTTCCATTTTGATCAGTGTTGATAGCTTATGAATTCCAAAATTGACAAAATTTACAGAAAAATGAGGATAATCCATCTTCCTTAGTGGCCTGTCAGGAGCTGGCCATACTTCATAATCTCCAATTACAGATGCTATTTTCCGACATTTACATGCAGATATTAGAACCAAATGAAAATGAGAAACAAAGAGAGAATGGAAATGCAGCTATTTATATGTATAAAAGACAAACAGGTAAATCGAGACATTTAGATTGGATTTGGGGTCCCTTTTGGAGGCTGGAAAAAGACAGCTGGGAACACGTGGGGTTTTAGAATAAAACGGTAAGTCCAGCGCAGCTGCAGGGCTGGCCTGTGGTCTGGGAGGTTGGGTGAAAATGGGTCAAGCCTTTGAACAGCTGCCTTGATTTGGGTGGGGGCACATAGGGCATCCCCAGGTTTTTTCAGGGATCTCTCGGGATCACCCGTAGCTCATGCTAAGCCATCAAGTCCACCCATATTTCACAAATGAATGAATTTAGAAGCTGCAACAATGGTCTTTTAAAAATGGTGTGTGTGTGTGTGTTTGGGGGGAGGGGCAGGCAGGAAGCACTACTAGAGTCAGCTTTCTTTCCAAGGCAAATTTTAAAAAGTTGGCACATTCTGGTGACCGATGCAGAAACTGCCTGAGCAGGGAAGGTACCTGCTTGTCACAAAGACCCTGCCCAGGTGCACAGAGAGTTTCACCAGTAAACTTTAAAAATGGAATATAAATAAGAAACTTAATGGGGGAGAGAAGGAGTTCTGGCTTGGACCATCCACCTCCTCCTGGAGGCTAATCTGGTAGAGAGGGGAGGTTCTGGGAGGAGGCTTTGTAATGAAATGTTCTTCCCATAAAATTGCAGGAAGAACAGCCTTGTTGCCCTCGCAGCTGTATGTGGCACTGGCTTCTGGAAAGCTGGGGATATTAATTAGCACTGCTTTGGATTAAAGTCTCCCAACCATGTCGGATGGTACGATTTTTTTCTCTTTGTGAGCTTGACACCGGTGGCAAGGAGGAGTCTGCCTGGGCTTTCCCAGCTTGCTGTTATTACTGAACTTTTCTTGTATTTGGGGATTAAACCTCTTTCTCTCCTGGAAAGGAAAATGAGCTATTTCAGGGTTTCCAGGGCAGTTGGGCAGAGGGAGGTTATTTCAGTGGAGCAGGCAGAGGAATTGGAGGTGGCTGGATGGGGAGGTGACTGGATGAGCATCTCTTTAAGCCTCTGGCTTAAAGCCTTTGTTTGTGGGAAGTGTTTCTAGCCAGCAGTTTTATATTTTTTGAGGTTTGATTTGTGGGAGAGAGGTGGAAAGAAATAAGTAAAACAGGGAAGCGAAATTGATTGTATTTGCATGTAGGAGAGAGAACAGGAGTGGTTAAAAATCAAACTCTAGCCAACCCCACAGAAGTGTGTTTGTTTTTGGGTCAGGTGAGGCCGGTGGCTTGCTGGTTTAAGTCAATTCTAGATAGTAGGAAAAAAATGATTATTATGCTTTGTATCTAGGTATGAAATGCAAGATTCATGGAATGAACACGTAACTGCAAGCTGCAAATGTAATTTTCAATAATTAAAAGCAAAGACTGTTCAGTAAAGTTAACCTTGATAAGACTTCCTAACAGAGTGTTGTCATGGTGCTAGTTTTTCCTCTATTATTTATTTTAGCTGAAGTTTGGACTTACACCTAATAGCTTCAACCCATGCCTTGCTTCTCCTTCCTTATGCTTGTAGCCAGACCTAGAATGAGATCCTAGGATGGCTGCCTCAGTTGGCAGTGGTGCCTGTTACTGGGCACCAGCTGCAATCAGGCTCTGTGGCCCCTGAGTAACTTTGGGTCCTGCGGTTTGGGGCTAAGATTGGCTAAGAGTGGCCAGTAGGTCATAAGGGACCTCCTGATGAATCATTGCTAAAAAAGTTTCTCCCAGATAGAAACCACAACCTCTGGTTCAGCCCCTCTCTGGGGCTTCCCCTGCTATTTCACACCACCTGCAAGCCAGAGAGCTAGTGAGCATGCTAGAGGGGAGGACCTGGCAGGCTGTAAACAGATGAGTCAGTTCAACTTTGCAAATCTCTTCTTGGAATTCTTGGTTCCACTGTAGACCATTTTAAGCTCACATGGGCACAGTTCTAGGGAGTCAAATGAATGAAGAGTGTGCCTCACTTATGTATTGGTACTTTCTGATGAGTAATAGCACCTTGGGATCACTACCCTACAGCATCGCCACTGTCTGCCCAGGGGAGCACCGCTGGTGATGTTGGCAGAGCCAGCCACCGTTCCCATTCCAGTCCATTTGGTTTCATAGGCCCTACTGGCACCTCTGTTGAGAGCAGAGCACTGAGTCATTAGCTGCTGTCACGAAAATGAGGGAGAGACAGCCCTGTCTTGATGACGCTTACACGCTAATTGGGGGACCAGAGGCCCAAACAAATTAAGTGAAAAGTGCAGAGTGTTCTAAGAACACACAGATGTTCTGGGAATGCCAAGTAGGGGAACTCAGTGAGGGCTTCCTGGAAGCGGGAGATCATTCAGAGTCCTCTTCTCCACCTCCCCCCAGTTAATACTACTTTTTGTAGATTTTAGAGCCCTTTTGCAGGTGACATTCAGGGTTCCCCTCTAGTCAGCTAACATATTTTTTCTTTAAGTTTGATTTATCATTATATGATTTATCAGGGATAGAACGTGAAAAAGGTTTTTTTTTAACCTCTTAAACAATTAAATTTTTATTTTGAGATAATTGTAGAGTCACATGCAATTGTAAGAATTAATATAGAGGGGTGCCATAGACCCTTATCTAGTTTCCCTCAGTGGTACCATCTTTTTTTTTTTTTTAAAGATTTATTTATTTATACATACAAGTACTGGGGTACAGGCCAGAGTCGCAGGAGGCGAGAGGATTCATCAGAGACAGAGTGGGGAGCAGAACAGGCAGATCGACCGAAATACACTAGTGAGGAGAGCAGTGGGCGAGGCAGGAGAGGTCTGCTGCGCCATGTGGGTCCCCTCCCTGGCCGGGGATGGCACTCGAGCTGCTGTGCCGAGGATGCTTCACAGTACGGCGCTCAGCCCGCTGCACCACCAAGGGAAGCCCTCAGTGGTACCTTCTTGCAAAAACTATAACACAGTGTCACCCTGGGAGATGATGCCAAGAGACTTCATAGGGAACTTCTATCACCATACAAATCCTTCCTGTTGCCCTTTTCAGCATTTAAAAAGTGTTTATTTACATATGTGGTCCTGAGGGGAGAGCGAGAGTGAGAGTGAGAGCAGGGGGGTGGGGAGGTGGGGAGAAAGAGAGAGAGAGAGAGAGAGAGAGAGAGAGAGAGAGAGAGAGAGAGAGAGGAGAAAAAGACTTACCATTCCCANGAGGGGGAGGGGGGGGGGGGGGGGGGGGGGAGAGAGAGAGAGAGAGAGAGAGAGAGAGAGAGAGAGAGAGAGAGAGAGAGAGAGGAGAAAAAGACTTACCATTCCCATCACCGCTTTGGGGTCATGTATTCCCTCCTCACAATGAGAAAGGAGCTGAGGACGCGAGGTCCCCAGCCTAGTTCCACACAGCTCTGGTCAGGTCTGAGCCCTGTCCCCCTGGCCCCAGGGCCAGGGAGCCTCCTCCTCCCCTGCTGGCTGCCAGGCCTCTGGATTTGGGGGTCTGGGTAGACTGGGCAACACTTTCATCAACCCAGGAAGTGAAGCCAATGCCGGCCAGTCGTGTCAGGGAGAAACCCGCACCAGGCCAGAAGACCTGACAGTTCTGCCCATCTCCCTCATCTCACAGATGGAGTCACTGAGGCAGAGGGAGGGGACGGGGTCTGCCCCAGAAGTATGGGGATCCAAGGCAGAGCTGGGGTCTCCAGGTTCCTGCCAACCTGGTGAATCCACTGTAATCTAGACAGACCTACCCCTTAAGTTTGGCAGGTGGGGTTGTGTGCACCTAGGTTTGAAGTATATGAGGCCTTCCTCCTCACCTGCAGACTCGGACACTCTCCCTAGCTGGGGAGTAGATGTGGACTGTGGCTGGGCTTTCCACAGGGGAACCATCCACCACAAGTGTCTGAACGTTCAGAGCTGGTAGTGAAGTCTTCTTTAATTCTATTCTGTATCTAGGATAATGGACTGTCCCTAAGCTTGGAGTGGGCACACCTGGACCCTCTTCTCTGGGTGCCACATCTGCATCTGCCCCCATCCCAAGTTCCCATAATGGATCCACAGGACTTTACAAAGTGGAAAGTTTGAGGCAGTTAAGAGACCTTATGCTTCCTCTGCTTGGACTTTGGAGTCCCTAAGATGGCCACGTAAGGGCCGTCAGGAGACCCAGCTCCTGGCTGTCCTCATCCTCTCGGAGTTTCTCATTATCCGCAGGTGCAGCCGATGGAGGCTGGCGGGTGGTTTCATGAGCCAAATAGGTGCTGTTTGGGTTGTTGTTTTTATTTTCTTATGAAGGATTTCCAAAGTATGGAATAGTCTAGTGAACTCTTAAACACCGGTCACTCAGATGCACAGTCTTGTTGCATTCGTGGCCCAACTCCCTCCCCACTTTATTTTTTAACAAGTTTATTGAAGAATAATTTTAAACCATTACATTTCACTCGTTTGAAGCATTCGAGTCAGCGATTGCTGCTAAGTTTGTGAATGAGCCTCCAGCGCCAGAGTCCGGCGGTAGGACAGTTCCACACGTCCCAGGAAATGCCTCATGTGGGTTTGTGGGGTGCTCCTGCTCCCACCCCAGCTCCAGCCAAGCCTGCTCTGCTCTCTGTGTCTGTTCCTCTGCCGTTCCGTTCACCTCAGTCTTCTTTCCCTCAGTCTGCTTTTGAGGTGCATCGAGTGCTGCTCTGTTCCTTTTCCTTTCTGGAGAGTGTCCGTTGTGTACCTAGAGCAAGTCCTGCTCCCCCCCAGTTTATTTTGAAGCCAACTCCAGATCGTATTGTGTCATCTTAAATTTTTTAGAATGTCTCTTTAAAAGAGGAGGCCTAAAGAAGCATAACCACGATCCTGTAACCACACCTAAACAGTTATCAAATTTGTAACTGCTGTTTACATTTCCAATGGCTTCATGACATGTCATGATTTTTGTTTTTTACAATTTTAGTTTGTTGGAATCAGGGTCCAGTTGCAGTTGGTTGATGTTCTAAGTCTCCCTAGCCCCCCTGCCCTCTCTTTTCTTGCCTTGGAATTCATTTGTTAAAGAGGGAGCTAGGGCCTCCCTGGTGGCACGAAGGCTTAAACACTTCACTATGAAGTAGCCACAGCCACTGCAGAAGTATCCCTGCCTCGCCCGCTGCTCCCCTCAGCAGTGTATTTCGGTCAGTCAGCCTGTTCTGCTCCCCACTCTGTCTCTGGTGAATCCGCTCAACCCCCACATCTCTGGCCTGTACCCCAGTTCTTAGATACGCAAATAAATCAATCTTCTTTTTTTTTTTTTTTTTTTTTAAAGAACCTGCAAAAAAGAGGGAGCCCAGGCTCTGTCATGTGCTCACAGAGGCAAAGAGCACCAGTGGTGGCAGAAGACTTAGAGGTCAAGTGCAAGTCCTCAAAGCAAGAGGGAAATAGGCCAATGAAAGGAGAGACCTTCCTTCCCCCAGGTCCCTGTCCCATCCCTGCTGCCACGGGCATCCAGACCCTTCTGCCTCCTCCACCAGGTCATCCAGCCAGGCCCTGGGGACACACCTCTCCTACATCAGCCACCTCTGGGTAGGTGTGTAGGTGGGCAGTTATCTGGTCCTTCAGGATGGGAGAGGCTGGCCTGGCTCTGGCCCAGCTCCCAGGGGTCTCTGGAGGCCAGGCATTGAGCCCGGAGGAGGAGCTCGGCAGGTGGGGAAGCCTGTGCCCTGAGGTGGCCGTGGAGGTATAGCCAGCCCTGCAGCTCGTGCCCCTGCTCTGCCCTCTGTCATGCTGCCTCCTTCTCACGTGTCTGTTTCTTCTCTCCTCCATGCTATGGCAGTGGTGCCCCGTGCTGATGAGACAATACTTGGTGCCGCCCCAGGCAGTCCTTTTCCAGGTAATTTCCTAGGGACCTAAATGATGCCCAGCACACACTTTCCTGGGGCACATGCCTCCTTGATCCCTTCTAGATTCCTTAACCCTTCATGTCGCTTAGTTTTCAAAGTGCTGACCCTGTCCGTTTCCCTTCAGATCTTCGCCATCGGCTCGGCAGGCAGGCAGCAAGGGGCTAGACTTTAAATCTCATAAGGAGCGTGAGCCTCAGCGAGCTGGTCTGGCTTGCCTACGGCCGCAGGTGAGAGAGACAGACCTGGACCAAGACGCCTGTGAATTGCTCCTAGTTCACTGCTCTTTTTATATGCGGTCAAAGGCTATAAATGATACAGATGGAAATCAGCCAAGGGAGTCCATTCCACTCTCTGTACCTCAGTTTTTCCATGTTGAAAATGACCCCTACTGTCCTTCAAGCTCAGACATTTGAGAGTTCAAAGATTTCTATCATCCGAAGCATGGTGTCGGTGAGGCAGGTGCAGATAACTGGTGGACTTGCTCTCCAGGCCTTACAGGAGTCTGTGGCAGTAGGCAGAGTTTTATTATGATGGGGTATGTTGGAGTGGATGGTCTGAATTGCTGACCTCAGTTTGCTTCTCTTCACAGTCAAGGATAGCACTAGGGATTCTGATAGGAAGGGAACAGAAACCCAAAATGACATTCTAGGAAAGAATTCCAAGAGCTCAGAGAATTAGGAACTGTGGAACACAGCTACTGCTTGTGACTGTCAATGGCTGGGGGTAAGAGCTGCTGGAGAGAGGGGGAGGAAGGGAACTATGTTCCCAGGTTTGTAGGTGTAACAACACACTCACGTGTGACTGTGTGCATACCTAGGGTTCACTGTTCAGCTCTTGACTTAGTAAGTAGATTGCTACTGTTACCAGGAATAGAGACACCAAGAGTTTCTTTCCTTTTTTCTTCTCTTTCTCTTGTTCACTCTTTTTTTTTTTAAAGATTTATTTATTTATGCATACAAGAGCTGAGGTATAGGCCAGAGTCGCAGGAGGTGAGAGGATTCACCAGAGACAGAGTGGGGAGCAGAACAGGCAGATCTACGGAAATACACTGCTGAGGGAAGCAGCGGGCGAGGCAGGAGAGGTCTGCTGCACCATGTGGGTCCCCTCCCTGGCCGGGGATTGAACTCGCGCTGCTGTGCTGTGGATGCTTCACAGTGTGGTGCTCAACCTGCTGCACCACCAGGGAGGCCCTTGTTCACTCTTCTTGATCTTCCATCCCATGTTTCTTTTCTGTCATTCTTTCTCTCCCAGCCTCCATTTTCATTAAGAACTCAAGATAGCCTGCGAAACAAACAAACAAAAATTACATTCAGGAAATTTCTGAAAAAATGGATCAGAAGTTAGATAGAGTGAAAATCATTGTGCCCCAGATGCCAGCAATGATGTAGTGGTAGTGCTTGAGTACTGAATTTGACTGAGCTTCCAGGCAGCCAAGGCAAAAGGGGTATTTGCTGTTTTCCAGTGTTTCTGTTGCTGGATCAGAGGCATATTAACCATTCATAAGGAGAAATAACTTTTTCCAGGTATTGAATCTTAGGAGGGATTGACAAGGAATTTGAACATTCTATGGGCAAAGGTTAAAAGATAACTCATTAGTATGACTTTTTTTTTATTGTCTCTAACATATGTTGAATGCCTAATATTTCATGACAGACCAGTATACATCCCCAGGGGCTTTAACTAATGATAGACAAGTCTGGTTACCTAACTTGATGAGGGGTAGAAGTGGGATGGGGACAAAGGGATGTTATGGAGCTCTTGTTCAAACACTTCCCAATTCATTTCTGCATGTTGTAGTTAAATTAATGTCACACTAGTGGACCATTCACTCATTCATTCAGCCAGCACTTAGGACTCTCTTGCGATATTCCATCTTCTGTGTTCTTAAGGCAGCCTAGAGAGAGATAGACAAATAGCTGATATACATGGCAGGGAAGTAAGATAACGGAGGTCTGTGCAAAATGCCACCAGCTTTGGAAGCAGACAACAGGGGATCATGATTTCTCTGTAGGAGAGGGGGCCCAGGAACGGCTTCACTATGGAGGTGATGTTTGGCCTTGTCCTTGTGGGTATCAGAGGAGTTCTTTAAGTGACTAAGTTACAAAGGTTCTGTATCTACAATCGTACCTGTGAATGGCTGAGAAGCTGCTGGTGTAGTGAAGTTCCAGAGAGTCCAAGAGATTAATGAAAATGCAGCTGCACTGACACATCACAGACAGCTCAGAGGGAAAGAACAGTGAGGACTTATGAGTCACCATGTGCCCAAACTGAATGACTCACTTGGGAGCATAGTAAAAGGTATGGAATCCCACTGAGGGGCCAGCCCTGGAGACGGGGAGAGTTTAAGGTGCAGAGGCAGAAGCCTGAGGGCTGCTTCCCTAGCCCTGCCAAGGCCTGGCTCTTTAGAAAATTCCCCTTACCTTCGGACAACCAGTGGTTGTTGGCAACTGGATTTTGGAACTTCTCCGCATGCGTAACACAGGTTGAAGACTTCATGTCTTGAAAAGATGATCAAGACCCAACTGTTGAAGTGACTGGACAAACCGAGGCCAAATTTAGTGACCAAAACAAAATCAAATGGCAAAAAGGCCCTTCCATCTGTTCGCCAAAGACATTAAGGGGATGTCCCTGTTGGTGCTCTTGCAAATTCCTTAATCCAGGTTGTCTCTACTTTCTTGGACAAAGTAGAGGTTTTTCCTGGCAAACCCGGCTGTCCAGCCTGGAGTCCAAGAAGGGGGCAGTGCTGGCAGTGTGGTGGGGAGGGCCCAACATGCTGACTCTTGGCTGAGCTGCTGCCCGGCCTTCCTAAGGGCACTTACTGGTTTGTTCACGAGGTTCATCGTGCAAACTGTTCGTGGTCAGATTCCAGCTGGTCTGTCTTCCCCCTTTGTCTCGTTCACCTCTGCCAGCTATTGGCATGTGCTCTGCCTCTGACTCACTCCTGTTGTCTTACTTCAGCTCTGCTCAGCCTTGGGACTCAGGGATTACTCAGACCAGGTTAGATACATCTGTCCCATGAAAACTCCCCTGACTACTTCCCACCCATGTAAATTAAGGGCTCTGTGCTGTTGTGCTCCTGGATGAGCTTCTGGGGCCAGGTATTTTTTCCCTTGGGGCTTGTGGATGAAGGGCAAAGTGCATGTCAGATCTTCACATGCCACCTTCACCCAATAGCGGCTCAATTAAACACCTGCTGTGCTCAGGCCTCCACTAGGGCAGTCCAGAACACAAAAAAGGGGGAGCCACTGTCCTGACCCCTGAGGGCCCCAGTCCAGAAGATTCCAGAGGTGTTTTGACCTCTAGTCTTTGCACATAGTAATGTACAACAGTAACTGTTTCTGGTGAGCTTTACTTCCAAACTCATTGTTAGCAAGTAAGGCGGCAAACACCATGATCAAGTCCCATTCTAGAAGGATAAAGTCCCAGCAACTCCCTGCTGCACAGAATGAAGACTATGCTGGTCATGACCTATAGCAAGAAATATATATTCAGCTGGTACATACATATCCACTGTGACAGATGAAATAGTCACAAAACAGGATTTGCACTTTCTACTTTGAGACTTTTGGATATTTTCTTTTCTAGTCCATTCTAATTTATTTTTTTAAATATTGGAGCTACCAAATTGATTTCATATCTGTTAAAGTCTCAGGACTTACCATAAAAATCGTTAAGGCAGTTGTCAAGACTTTGGAGTCATATGGACCCAGGTTTGAATCTTGACCCTGGTGCATAGGAACTGTGTGTCCTTAGGCAAGTTACTTCTTGCTTTCTGCAATAGGAGTCTCTGTTTCTTCATCTGCAAAATGGGGATAACATAAAATGAACTTTGTGGAGTAATTGAGAGGGTTAAATGGGATGATACAGGTAAAGTTCCTGACACAGAGTAAGTGGTTGATAAATGTGAGTTTTTGGCATGGTCATAAAGATTATGGTTTTTATTACCTGGCACCATCTGGCAGGTGAAGCAAAACAAAGGTCAGATTACTGCCCCCTGAGAAATGGCAGTCAGGGAGGACTTCCTGGAGGAGGAGGCACTGGAACAGGGCAGCTGGATGACCATGGCCTACTGCTGTCATCACAGTGACTGAAAACCTTACGTGAGCATCGCAGGGCTGCTCACATTATTTCTATAAAGGGCAGACTTGTTCCCAAGGATTGTTGGTTGGACCTAGAGCCAGCCACATTAGATGCCTTTGCCTTTCATATTTAGGTCTCTAATCCACCTGGAATTGATTTTTGTGTCTGGTGTAAAGTAAAGATCCAATTTCGTTTTCCCCCTAGTTTCTGAATGGATAATGGGTTACCCTGCACTGTTTATTAGAACCCATCCTTCTCTGCTGATTTGTACCTCCCTTCTCTCATATATCAAGGTTCCATACATGCATGGATCAGTTTCTGGACCTGATTCTGTTTCATTGGTCTATTTATCTGTGCCGGTGCCGACCCCACACTCTCTTCATTATGGCAGCTTTTTAGTGATTCCAGATGACGGGGAGGTGTTGTCCCGTCTTGTCCTCCCTTCAGAGTACCCGGGCTAGCTTTGGGCCTGTGTTCTTCTTTGCATGTTTCAGAATCAGCCTCTGCTGGAGATCAATGAGGAGCCTGGGAACTCTGGACATCTGTGCTCAGTGAGGCTCCATCTCAGCTCGCTTGGCCCTGCAGTGCCTCCTGGACGCTACCGTCACCCACCTGGTTGGCCTTGGAGCTGACCAGGAGGCTCCTTCTCACTCACTAGTGGAGATGATCGCTAGGATGTGCCTGCGCCTGAGCGCCTTCTGCCTGCTGCTTGCGCCATGGTCCCTCCTGTGTCCCCCC
Source organism: Galemys pyrenaicus (assembly GCA_019455555.1). NCBI lineage: Eukaryota > Metazoa > Chordata > Mammalia > Eulipotyphla > Talpidae > Galemys > Galemys pyrenaicus. The sequence continues at coordinate 3,185,444 of JAGFMF010011802.1, read as the reverse complement.
GTAGCTCAGTCTTTATTGCCCTGCTCGTGGTGCCAGCAGCTCCTTTCATCCCTGTCCCCGTCTGCCAAGGACATGATCCTGACAGTGACGTGTTCTTCATCGACAATGTCGGGGTCCTGGAGGGAGCGCCCCATGTGTGGTTGGCGTGCACTACCAAATCCTTCGCCTTAGGCATTTACAAATGTTTTCTCTACCTGGAAATAGACTGGGAGTTGAGTGGGAAGACGGACTCTGTCATGCACACTTACAATTTAGTCCTCTGTGGTAGAGTCCTCTGTGGTTGACATCTTCAGTCTTCTCTGGAGACCGCCTGACAGTGGCTTGGACGCTGCAGAAATGACTCATTAGACTCTGATTTTGTGAAATGACTGGAAGGAGTGTGACTCGTGGCCACGTGCACACAGTTGGCATGAGCTTGGTGAATCAGACATCTATGCACCTCCAAGCATTCAGCATACAGGTGTTCACGTACTTCCAGAATTCAAAAACACGTGCTAAGCTGTGGCTTAGTTGGTGGAATGTGCAGGATTTTGCGTGAGCGTTTACAGTGAACCATCCGGGGAACCTGCCCTTAGGCCTTCCTTGCCTCAGGCTTCGGTTTACTCATCTGTGATGAGGTTTTTGACTGGATGATGCCCCAGTTTCTTGTAGTCCTTGTTTCTGTGACCATGCTTCCGTGATTTAAGAGCACAGAAATCAGAAACCTTGCTTTCCATCCTCTTGGCCACGAGACTCTTATTTCTGCCTTGTGTTGCTGGTGTCTCCCCACTCCCATTCAGGCAGATGGCTCTCTCTGGCCACGGGGGCTGGGTGAGGGGAACCTGTGGGCCACAAAGAAGATAGACCTGAATTCTTGTGAAGTTGTGCTGAATCTGGCCCCCCTCTTAGATTCCGGATGCCCGTGTGATCTGTAGAGCTGAATCTGCCCTCTCAACATGGGGGGATTGTGAACCCCCATGGGCCTTGCTGCTGGCATAGGCCAGCCCAGCGAAGTGACTGAGCTGGAAATGGCCATGGCATTTGGCTGGGTACTTTGGAGTCTCCACACTGAGCTCTCTCTGCTTTGTTTCCTCTTTCAGACCACTGAGTATTCAGCCATGGCCTCCCTCGCTGGAGGACTGGACGACATGAAGGCCAACCTGACCAGCCCCACCCCCGCCGACATCGGGAGCAGCGTGCCTGGGCCGCAGTCCTACCCTATTGTGACAGGTGAGAGCATGTAGGACGCGGAGAATGAGCGGAGGGCTGTTGGGGTGGGAGGGAAGAGAGAGAGAGAGAATATCATGTGTGCGAAGAAGAATGACTTCTTAGTGGACTAGACTGGCCGTTTTTTGTTTTAATGAGATTATGAGGTCCTAGAACAGGTCAGACCAGACTACGGGGGCCAGGAGTGGTGTCTGTGATGAGATGTAGCTGTATATTGCTCTGATAAAATTGGGAAAGAGCAAAGGTCAAAAGGACTGTGGCATAGGAGGGCTGATGGGAAAGCTTCCTAGCAGGGAGGTGGGTGCTCTGGGAGTCCCTTGTGAATGAGGGTTCAAAGGTCTGAGAATATCATGTGTGTGGTGGGAAGGGGCATCCCTGGTTAGTGCCAGCCTCAATGAAGAGTGTAACTTTACGCAGGTTGTCATTGGCATTTCAGATTTTCAGCAAAGGCTAAGTCAGGGAGGGCAGGAGGGTTAGGGCAGAAGGTGCTTTGTAGCTGGCTTTCTGGAAGGCCTCTGACTAACCTCTTTAGCGTCAGTATTCAGATGAAGGGTTTGGACCCAGGAGGCACATTGCTGGATTGGAACTTGCCACTAACTAGCTCTGTAATCTTGAGCTAGTTATATATGATTTACGGCCTCTGGTTTTCTGATCTGTAAAATGGGACTTGTGATACCTCCCCCCACCATGGTGCTGTGGGATTAGTGTGTTAATACATACAAGGTGCTTAGATGCTTGTCTAGCACGCAGCAGGTAGCCAATACACATCACTGTTATTCCTCCCCTAGCTCGCTCATGGTGGCTGGTCACCACTGGGCTCAGTGCTGTAAAAGGGGTTGCACAGGCAGGGACCAGCAATGGGACAAACTGGAGAGACAGGCTCTGGGAGGTTGCCAGGACCTCAGAGAGGTCCTGGATGGCAGCACTAGCCAGAACCTGGGGGGGGGTCCAGCCTGAGGTCGAGGCTGTCCTGTAGGCTGGTAGACGGGACACAACTACAGTGACAGAGCAAGGGCTCTTAGAGTGCAGGAAGACCGTGGCTGTAGCAGGGAAACTGGGCCTGAGACTTGGACCAGGACTTTGGGGGAGGGGAGTGGACAAGACAGGCTCTCAGGCCTGTCTCACACAAGCCCCAACAGAGAGGCCTAGCTCTGAGACTAAAGCAGAAGCAGAAGCAGTCGGGGCCTATTTGCAGATGCCAACACCATGTGGAGGTCAGTCCAGTGGCAAGACTTCTTCGTCCCCCGACCGCCTACGATGCGACAAGAGCCGGGAAAGGCAGCTGAGACTGCAGATGGAGGTGTCACCATGGGTCAGGCATGCGGGCCAGGAAGCCTCGGTCAGTGTGAGCGTTCCCTAACATCACAGATGTCCCAGGGGTCCTCCCCACTGGTATCATGAGGTCCTATGACAGGACCTCTGATGGTTCCCCCCACCCCCATTTCACAGATGTAGAAACTGAGTCTCAGAAGGGGCGGTGGTTTGCCCCCTATGACAGGTAAGGGAGACTTGGAGCTGACCCTCAGTCTCCAAGACCCTGGGGTTGTTGTTCTTTTCAAAGAACTGCAAGTAATTAAGGGTCCAGGGTGGTGGAATGGAAGGAAGTGTGGACTAGTTAATAATAATAGTAACTGCCACTTTATCTAGTGGTTACTCTGCTAATAAACTAGTTTTACCCTCAGAGCATCTACAGGAGGTGGGTACTATTATCATTTCTTTTCCATAAATAAGGAAACCAAGGCTTGGGCAATGAAGTAACCGGTCTGAGGTCACAGCTGATGAGCTTCTGAGTTAAACTTGAAAGTCAGGTGCCTCAGAGTCAGCTACTCTGCCATACACATCATCTGGGGACTAGTCCCAACTCTGACACGTCCTTGATGCCTGACACATCTGGGAACCTTGGTTTTTCCATCTGTCATATGGTCCTACTCTCTCTCTTCCTGGTGAGGATCAAATGAGATCCCCAAGGAGCTGTCTCTGCAGAGTTTGTTGTTGGGATTGGGGGTCACGGAAGGCTGGGTACAGGCACGTCACAGGGTGAGCTGCATTCTACCATGTGTGCCCCAGTCTGAATGGATGGGAAGGAAGGCAGGCAACACTGAGGCCTTGCTTGTCCTTCTGAGACTCTTGTCTACTGGACTGGTGGGCGGGCGGCCACAGGTGAATCTCGTGCACAGACAGGGTTATTCATGTCATAAGGGAATTAAGGAAAAGTGAGGCAATTTGAGAAATAAAAATATGGATTTTTTTTTTCCCTTGAAAACTCAGAAGCTCTCCTCACATTGGGCCATATTCCCACATGGTCGTGGCATGTGGGGCTGGGAGGCAGGAGGCTCTCCAGGCAGGGCCCCGCTGCCCCCTCTAACTGTGCTTTCATGTGCCTGATACACCTACCCTGGAGAGGGATTTTAAACAAATTTAACAAATAAACAAATTTAACAAATTTAAACAAAACAACGATGTAAGGAAGTCACTAAGAAGAAAACCATTCGCTATCAAAGATGGAAATGTTCTTGAGATCCAGCATTGGAGAGGGAATGAAAACATATTTTCGTAAACTGTTGTGGGTTTATAAATTGGTACAATATTTTTTGGAGGGAAATTTTTTCAAAATTTTAACTGCGCATACCTTCTCTGTAAGGACATTTATATGCACTTCTAGAACTTGGTATCATAAATATATTCACACAGGTGCACAGTGATGCCGTATCAGTATAATTACTACAGAATTATTTATGATGGTAAGCAAATGGAAATAACATGGTGGCTACCAATAAGAGAGGTTAAATAAATTATGACTCTTTCAGACCACAAAATACTATGTAACTAGTAAAAAGAATTAAGTAGAGCCATCTGTGTTGACTTGAATTAATGTCCCAGGCATATTTTCAAGTAAGTAAACAACTTATAGAATAATATGTTGAGTGTGATCCTATTTGGTGAAAAATCTAAAGGTGACACAGTCAGAGGCACAGATGCACATATGCAGGTCAGATGCTGGGAGATGAGATTCAGTGGGAGACCCCCTTTCTCCCCAGCTTTATGGCCCATCACAGTGCTGGTCTAGAGGTGCGGTTCTCTGTCCAATCATGCCCAGTGTCCCCTTGAAATAACAAATATTAGCAGTGCTCCTTTACTCTCCTGAAATAAAGCCCATAAAAAAAATTAGCCTACCACATCTAATTTCAAGTAATAAGAGATTAAGAAATGAAAACAAAATTCTGTATAGTTAAATACTGTCTACATCGACAATACTTTGCCTGTCTACACTGCAAGACATGCTGAAGGAGTCAGCTCAGAATCACCCCATGCTCAGAACCACCATGGATGCAAAAGCCCTCAGCATGGACTGTGCAGGCGTGTGATAGCGAGGAGCTCTTGGCAGAGCGCCAAGTAAAACAAAGTGCGGGCTTTGCTCCATTTACATGGTAGTTACATTCCTAGGAAATTGCAAGTTCACATTTACATGTAAATGAAGTTCAGTTCTAGATTCAAATAATTATAAACAGATTTTTCACCTACATGAATGTTGAGCTGGAGATGACAATTGTACAGGATGAAGGAAAAGTCTTTGTTGTGTGAGAAGCCAATAACACTCCTCATTCATGTAAAAAGTCCCACAAAATTTCAAAACACCCTCTAGGAGATGGTAGCCAACTCTGACCCCCACCCTGATTTGTGAGAACACCTTGAAGGAATGTCCCCAGAGATTTGTTGGGGTGAGCCTCTAAGTCACCATGGACATTTATTTAATTCCATTGGTACTGGTGGATGTGTTGACACAGTTGTGAATTGTTCAGGAATTCACAATTCAGGAGCTTGACTCTTCTCCCCCCTCCTTCCTCCCTCCCCTCCCCACAAAGCCAGAGTGTAGTAGATGCTCAGCTAGAGTGTGAGCCCAGCCCAGGGCTCCCGCCCAGCTGTGCCAGCCTGGGATCTCCGTGCTCCGTCCCAGCCCTCACTCTGGGCCGCCCAGGGAAGGTCTCATTAGCGAACAAGTCGATATCTCTCCCTCGTTTATATGCCACATTAAATATTAAGTTAAAGCCCTGCTCTATCAACCAGGGCCACGGTTCAGAAACCGCTCACCATTTGCAAGCCAGTGACATGGCCGGTCACTCCTGCATTGTCAGCACTTTGGGCCCTTCCTGATTGGGACTAATTGTCTGCAGATATGTCCTTGGGCCACGGCCTGCTGATGGGGTGGCTATGGTGCCAAGAGAAGGCCCCAGAGTCCTTCCCCCTACTGTGCCCACCTGACCCTTTGCCGGCAGAACAAAGGAATGGGCCAGCCTGTATCCTTGCGGGTCCCTCCCGAGGACCATCTCTTTGCATCAGCAGGTTGGAATGTCAGGAGGAGGCTGAGGGAGTCTTCTTCTTGTCAAACCAACTTGGGAAATTCTGACCTAGTGGGTGACCCTGGCCCTGGTTCTGAGGCTCCTCCCACTATTGTCCCCTCTTAGACTGTACTATGGGGAGCGGGTTAGCACCCACAAAGACAGACGGGACAGCCACCAACCAAGTCCTGGAGACCACCAGCTCTGGCTTGCTGTTTCCCTCAGGCTTGTGTTTGGTGTCTGGGTTCCCCAAACTTGGTCCTTGAAGTGGAGAAAGTCCACCCTCTCCTCCCTTTATCATCTGAGCGCTGGAGGAAAGAGCACTCAACCAGGAGCCAGGAGAATGGGTTGAAGTCTCAACTCTGCTTCCACACGGTCCTAGCCTCAGGTGAACAGACTGTCCTCTTTCGGCCTCAGTTTCCCAGTCTACGAAATGGGGACAACTCCTGCCCTGCCTGCCTTCCTTGGCTACACTGAGACCATGTGTGGGAGGGCTGGAGAGCCCCAGGGAGCGTTGCAGCGTGTGCAGCCCTCTATGGGAGGAGACCCTGCTGGGTGCGGGATCCAGGGTTGGCACATCCCAGCCTCCCTCAGGGCAAACATGCTGGCCACAGATGGCCGGGTATGAGGGGCGTGTAGTCCAAAGGCTTATTCACTGCTGGGGGAACAATTCCAGAGAGAGGGGGTAACCTTGAGCTGGGTGAATTAGGGTTCACTCAGTAGCCTGACTTCTGTGGCCTGCCGCCATTGTGTGCACTAAAAGACATCCCAGTTTAAATTTCCAGGAGGCGTTTCTTCTAGCATGTGATTGAGATGAGACGGTGAGCGGCTAAGTCAGGCCACCTGGGCCTCAGCCTGGCTTCGCCATGGCTGAGCTGGGTGAGCTGGAGCAGGCTACTAGCCTCCATGTCCAAGTTCCCCGTCCATAAAATGAGGCCCCTGTAGGACTCCCTCATAGGCTTGCTGTGAGGTTTGTGGGGTCTCAGCACAGGGCTTGGCACGTGCACCCACTCAGGTAGCCATTCGAGTGTTTCGAAGCTCTGGGAGCACGAAGTCTGGCCTGGTACCAAGCTGCTCTGAATGGCTGTTTGTTCATCTTTTATGGGGAGCGACTCCTTTGACTCACTTTTTATGACCTTTTGAGGTTCAATCAACCCGACTAAATACCCCCTCCCTCAGAGAGATATTGCAATGAACAAGAAAAGCCAAAGATGAGTCACCTTAAACACCCAGGCTGCCAAAACATGTTGCCACAAGAAGCTCCAGCACAGCTTAGCACTCTGAAGCCAGCAGTCGAGGTGCTGCCCTGGGCATCCCACCGGGGTGCGGCTGTGCACATCGGAAAGGGAGGTGGTGTCTGTAGTTTTAGGGTCTGTTGGGCTGTCACTCTCTGCCTGGCCTGGATACATTGTGGCCCTGGTGGACAGCCCCTGCCCTCTGTGGGCTTAGCTGCTGGGGCGAGCCAGACGGTTCACAGCAAAACACAGGGAAATGTGCAGCATAACTTTATAATGATGCGTGCTTGGGACAGATCTTACTAGGGGGAGAGGTGGTAGTGAGTGGGGTTGGGGTGACGCAGAACCCCTCTGAGGTGGCCTTTGATCCAAGGTCCAAACCATGAGAAGCCTGGCAAGATCTGGGGGGCAGGCATTCCCGATAGAAGATAACAGCCTCCCCAAATGCTTTTTAAATGTATGAATGAATGAAGAAGATGCCAGAAGGGCAGGGTCACCTCTCAGTTCTCTCTCTGCTGCCAGTCAGACCCAGCCCATAACCAGGTCTTGGGACTCTTGGAGTTAGTGGAGACCGACTTTGGAAGTAGGGCAGCCTGACTCTTCACCCCTTCCTGGGATCTGTTCTCCATCAGGTTTGGTTAACCCAGCTATAGGGACTTCCTTATCTCTAAGGCAAAGAATCTGAAGCAAGTTCCTTTCCTACTGGCGGCCAACACCAAGGTGTCTGCAAAGTCCAGGACATTGGTGCCCTGAGTCCACAAACCCAGGCCCGAAGCGCGTCCCTCAGCTTGTGCTCACTGTCCCACGGTTCGCCACAAGTGTTTGGCCTACATAGTGTTTTTTTTTTTTAAAAGATTTATTTATTTATGCATACAAGAGCTGGGGTACAGGTCAGAGGCAAGGGAGGTGAGAGGATTCACCAGAGGCAGAGTAGGGAGCAGAACAGGCAGATCAACCAAATACACTGCTGAGGGGAGCGAGTTTGATCCCTGGCCAGGGAAGGGACCCATATGGCAGAGCAGACCTCTCCTGCCTTGCCCGCTGCTCCCCTCAGCAGTGTATTTCAGTCCATCTGCCTGTTCTGCTCCCCACTCTGTCTCTGGTGAATCCTCTCACCCTCCACATTTCTGTCCTGTACTCCAGTTCTTGTATACATATATAAATAAAAAAGTTCAAAAAATTAAAAACAAACAAACAAAAACCAAAAAACCTAAACCAGACCTAACATCTTAAAGATCACAGGAGAACAGCATCAGTGCGTGAGCGGGGCCAGATCAGACCACAGCTCATGTGTACCATGGGGTCTGTTCGGGTGAGAAAAAATGAGGACGATCTCCATGGCTGATAGGGAGGGTCTCTGAGAGGCACTATTCATGAAAAGAAGCAAGAAGTGTGTACAAAATGCTCCCCTCTGTAGAAAGAAGGGAAGGACCCTGGAGATGCATGCTTGCATTCTACAAACATGCATAAGGAAACTTGAGCATGCTGCTCAGAACTTAACGACTGTACTTAGCAGGATTGAGAGCTGGCGTGGGGAGAGGACTTTTTAATGAATACCATTTGCATTAACAATTGTTTTGAACCTTGTCAATATTTCCCTACCAAAAAATGCAAAGTGCCTAAAATCCAACAGATTTTTTAAAATTAATTTTTGATTGAAGTAACATTACACTGTTTCTGTGTTTATAGTCGGGAATCAGCATGTGCATATACTACATTAAATTCACCTCTGGAAGTGCAAGTCTATCCCTCACCAAATCACTGTTTCCTTTTTTCTGATTTACCCATGCCCCGCCTCTTCCCTTCTGATAACCGCTAATTGGTCTTAGCGTCCAAAAGCTGACTTGTGTTTTATTTAGTTTATCAATTTGTTTGTTTTGCTACATACTGCATGTAGAGAAATCATATGGTGTCTGTCTGTCTCGATCTGGCTTATGTCACTAAACCTAATTCCTCCTAGGTCCCTCCATATTGTTGCTAATGGCAGGAATGCATCTTTTTTAAATAGCTAAGTACTGTTTGTGTGTATGTGTGTATACATGTATATATGTACACACAACATGTGTATACACATATGTTCATACATACACACACATGCATACCACATCTTCTCTATCCATCTGTCAGTTGATAGGCACTGGGGTAGTTTCCAGGAGATTTAACATAAGAATGAAAATGTCTGACGTCTCTGGAATACTGGGAAGTCTGTCCATCTTGGGTCCACATTCCCATGCGGCCACCCTCGGTAGAGTTGAGAACTGCTTGCCCCCTCGAGACAAGCCAGCACCATCCTCCAGGGGAACAGCTTTTCCCAGTGACCTTCCTGCTGGCGCCCGTGGACCCTCCTCTAAACTGACCCTCCTGTCTCCTCTTCCTCTGACCCTTGCCCAGCAGAAAACCCCTTTGTCAAGCCAGGAAGGGCTGCGCACGGGCTGACTTGCCTGTCCCTGACTCCAGGCCTTTGCTCACACTGTTCTACCTGCAAACAGTGTCAGTGCTTCAGCCCAGCGCAGGGGACTGCCAAATTCTCCCAACTGTGCACCCGTGTAGCATTTCATCCCCTGCAGTGACTTCATCCTTTCTCCAAAATCTATGTTGTGGGTCTGCTTTAGAGGACCACATCCCAGAGAGAAAACTCAATATTCAAGACTGGAGCTGTTCACAACTTTTCCCAGAGATACAAGACTATTTGCATTCCAGAGTCAAGGTGAATCCGATTAGGAGTTGAACTGTTTTGAGATTGTGAAATAATCTGTAATTCATAGTTCCAGATTCTGTAGGAACCCAGACTTTTGGAATCTTAGCATTCACAAGGACACTCAGAGGCTCACAGAACCAGAGGTCTGATCACTTTAAAGCCAAAATGAAATTCAGGCATCTCTGTCATTAACATGCACATCAAAGGGAAATATGATTTGCTTTCTAGTTAGCAGTGCTCCCAAGAACTATTTGTCGAGTAAATGAATTAATGTTTGTGTAAAGTGCAGTGTCAATTAAAAAAAATAATTTCAGCAGAAAGTACTCCAGTTGTCTCTGACCTTGTATTTTGTAGGATAAAAATAAACAAAGCTGGATGGCATCCTGGTAATGCACTCATAGATTTTTACACTTGCGGCAGCTTGGAAGCCGACCTTTTCAAATAGCCTTCGAGCAGGTCTCTGGGTCTCCAGCTTCCCAACCCACCCTGCTGTGATCCATCTTCCTAAAATAGCGATTTCATTAGCTTATTCTCCTGTTCAGAGATCTCCACTGCCTTAGCATTAACTGGAGGAGAAAACACACCAAACTGGAGCGCAGTCTGCAAAGTGCCACCATTCCTCATCCATGAGAGCGCTCGCTCACTCGTCTCTCCATTGAAGCCCTCCTTGGGGTCACACCTCAGCCTGGCAGGATCTTGAGGTTTGGAGAGGCCTGTCCTCAGCATATTCGTCATCTGATGGGAAAGGCGCATGTGGATACACGTACCAGGAAAACGAAGCGAATAAGACAAAGGCAGCTGAACACCCTAGGGAAGCCAAGTGCTTTTGAGGGCATGAAGGAAAGATGATTATGTCTTTCTCACGGCGGGGTTTGGGGAGTGTTTTGTGGAGGAGGCCACCTCCAAGCTGGGCTGGGGGGAGCCACATGCTCTTGGTTTCTCTGCTCTGAAGCTTGGATTAGTCTCACAAACTACCCTTTCATAGTGGCTTCTAAAAATATTTTTCATTTCACTTTATTTCTTGTTTATCAGTTGATTTATTTTCTTTCTTCGCTGTTCATTTTTGGACAATATTTGATTTCTCCTCTCAGGTGTCATCCCCATAGTCCCCCCACACCCATTGCATCCGTGACCCCCTTCACTGTCCCTTATGCTCTTCCCTCCTGTTTTGACCCCTCTCTCGCCCTTCAAAGTGACTTTTTAATCCCAAAGTGGTACATGCTTAGTGTGGAGCCAAGGCAAGTGGCGTGTGAGTGCATGCAGTGACACGTGGCGGGCCCTCACCCCGCTCCTAACCACTTCTGCTGGTGTTGTCAGAGCTGATGGTTGGCGTTTGGCCTTCCAAACATGCAGCAGGTTGTACACACATCATTTTTCCTTAAAGATTTATTTTTTTAGGGCCCTCCCTGGTGGTGCAGTGGGTTAAACAACGCACTATGAAGCAGACTGCAACCACTGCAGCATGAGTTCGATCCCTCCTGCCGGCTGGGGAAGTGACCCACATGGCGCAACAGACCTCTCCTGCCTGGCCCGCTGCTCCCCTCAGCAGTGTGTTTCAGCCCATCTGCCTGTTCTGCCCCCTGCTCTGTCTGGTGGATTCTCTCACCTCCCTGCACCTCTGGCCTGTACCCCAGTGCTTGTATGCATAAATAAATAAATCTTTAAAAAATTTATTTTTTTTAAGTTTATGCATACAAGAATTGGGATGTAGGCCAAAGGTGGGGTGGGGGGGGGTCTGTGTGTGAAAGGATTCATCAGAGGCAGAGTGGGGAGCAGAACAGGCAGATCTACTGAAACACACTGCTGAGGGGAGCAGCGGGCCAGGCAGGAGAGGTCTGCTGCGCCATGTGGGTCCCCTCCCTGGCCGGGGATCGAATCCATGTTGCAGTGGCTGTGTATAGGTCATAGTGCTGAGACTCAACCCCTCGGACCACCAGGGAGGTCCCACACATCATTTCCCCCCCAAATGGATTTACACTCTCTGTATTGGTGTTCGGTTTTTAAATTTGTACTTCATATTGTGTGGACACCCAGCATTTTAGGGACCAGACTTCCCTCTTCTCTAATGTTCTGGATGATCCATCATGAAGTTTTCTTGCGCAATGTGGCGACTCAGTTCACCTCCTAGGGCCCAGGGGTGTACCTGCATGGGGGCCATGGCCCAGGCAGGGCAGAGGGAGGGAACCTCATCATCCACGGGGGAGGGGTAGGAGGGAGCTCATGACTGCTGGTTTAGCATCCGCTGACTTGGGGCCCGACTGTGCTCAGGGCTGGGGTGGAGACGTGGCTGCTGGGAGCTCATGCAGGGAAGCCGCAGGGAACCAGCTTTAGCTGAGCACACAGAACTTTTTAACAGTTTGAGCTCTCTGAAAATGAAATAGACTGCTTCCGGAGATAATAACAATGATTGCAAATGTTTATTGAGCATTTGTTATGTGTCTTGGTTCATTTCATCCTTTACTCAATGAAACATAGGTACTATTTTTGTCCCAACTAACAGTTAAAGAAGCTGCCCGAGTTCGCACAGCAGTCAGTACAGAGTTGGTTTTCTCTTAACCGTGTACTGTACTGCTTCGAGGGCTAGTAAGCTCCATGTTATCAGAGGTGTTCAAGCAGAGTTTTCTCCCACTCAGCTAGACTGGTGGCTGCTGGGGTCTGGGAAACAGATCAAACTTTAAAGTCTCTTGTACAGACTGGAGCTAGACTACTTGTCTTTATTATTATTATGTTTTAAAGATTTGCTTATGTATGCATACAAGAACTGGGGTAAAGGCCAAAGGAGTGGTGGGTGGTGAGAGGATTCACCAGAGACAAAGTGGGGTGCAGAACAGGCGGAGCCACTGATACATGCTGCTGAGGGAGCAGCGGGCAAGGCAGGAGAAGTCTGCTGCGCCATGTGGGTCCCCTCCCTGGCCGGGGATCGAACTCGCGCTGCAGTGTTTGAAGAAGCCCCACAGTGTGGCGCTCAACCCCTTGCACCACCAGGGAGGCCCTAGACCACTTGTCTTAAGATTCTTGTTTGCTGAATAATATTCCATCGTGTATATGTACCACATCTTCTTGATCCAGTCCTCTACTTTTGGGCTTTTGGGTTGTTTCCAGGTCTTAGCAATT